>QBDW01001615.1:0-56016 GCA_003261595.1 Maconellicoccus hirsutus
TAAGGAAACTGTATGTGAAAAACTTCCTAATAATAACAATAATAGCTATTTTTTGTGAAAAAATGAGAAATTTTCGCATATTTTCCATTTTTTTTCTATTTTAAAATTTCAGTAGGTGTCATTTTTAAGAAAAAAATTTTAAACCCCCCTTCCCCTCCCTTCTCTAAAAAAGCGTAGCACTGTTGCTGATAAAAAATTTGAAAGTTTGTCAGCGCAATTTGATGTGGGAAAATATTAATAAAATAAATTATCAACTGAACTGCTGCTGTATATGGGAAAAATTTAAAAAAAAAAATAATAATAAAATAAAATAAAAACAAAAAATAAAATAACGTCCCTGAAATTCCAAAAAATCGTTGAAATTATGAATTTAAAAATCCCACAAAATAACTCGAAAAATCCAAAGAATTGCAAAATGAATTCAGCCCTATGAAAAAAAAATCTCTAAAATTCACCCGCCCACCACTTCCATCCTTATTCCGCATTCAAACACAGGTTAAAAACTTACGACGATAAAAACACCACAAATAGATTTTCACCGAGGTGATTTCCATTTTTACGAAAAAACGTGTTTTAAACACAGAAGCATTGTCGGCCGAATAAATTAAAAATATCACTTTCGTCGTAAAACACTTTCGTTACAATGTACCTACATCAAATTGCTCTTTTACGTCCTTCTTCACATCTCAAAACACATTAAAAATCCAACTTGGAATTAAAATAAAAGAGAGACAACGAGGCGTCGGTAATCACCAGTCCATTAGTTCGAGTTCGACGCGACGAATACATCGACACGTTGGTCCGGCGGTGCGATTGGAGTAGCCATCATTAGGCGTTAATTCGTTGGCCAATTTCGCGACTACGAAATATACATTGGTGAAATATACCTTTCGGTCGATTGATTATTATGTAAATTAGCCGCCGATGGAGTACGTTGGTGAATCAGTGGCCCGTAGCAACGGTATCAACGCATATTCGTTTCGTTCGTTTACCATCGTTCAACTTTCTCTATGTGTAACCCACATTTACACGTTGTGTACGCAGCGAAAAACCACGTATACGCATAATACGCCTGTGCGTTGGCTAAATGTTAAATACGAGAATCCCGGGAATATTGGTAATGTTTTCTTTACCATTTGCCATCGTGCCTCGACGGTAATTGTTTTACATTAATGAACTTCTCGTTCGATAATGTTGACCTGTCGGTGAACTTGGTTGTTTTTTTCATTCTTCGACGTTTAATAGAATTAACGCCATCGACGAAGCGACTGGTTATGTCATAAACGAGCATTTTTATTACTCGCGTAATAACTTAGATCGATTTGAAACGAGAGGGAAAAAAAGATTAAAGAACCTTGACAGACAGAAATATATTACGCAACAGGGGTACCTAGAACAATGGATAATTCTTGAAGTAAATCATAGAATATCAAAGATCCAAATAGTTGTGGATTCGCGTTTTTAGATTATATTGCTGGATATGGATACCTGGAGGCTTAGCCGATTAACCTCGATATTAATTCCAGAATAGGTGCAATTATACCTTCGGATATCTCGTCTATTTGTCAGAAATACGTATTAAGTGATCGAGCTTCTACTATGTTGAGTAGGTAAACGAGATGATTTGAATTTGAGATTATACTCGCTTCCTATTAATTTACATAGCTTCGATAGCGATCTTCGTATCTTCGTATATGATTGTTTGGAAATATTATTTTAACCCGAATACAGACTTGAACTGATTTAATTTTTTAATTCAATTTATAATTCACTTCCCAGGGCGTTTGATTTCGGTATCAAATAATTTCAAGCTTTGGAATTGTAAAAAAATTTTTTTCAAATTTAATTCGAGTCAGATATCACGTTTTAAGTACAAATTTCTTAAATCTTTCGAGCACCATCTCCTCCAAATTTTTCAAATAACTTGTAGAGAAGTAAAACGAAAAAAAAGGCAACACTGACGACAAAACGGTGTGGCTGAGCATTGACGTCAGAGATTGGCGCCGTCCTGTCTAAGGGGCAATACGTCCCCCTACCAATGAGCAGAGCCATCTTTCACATCGGCCTGCGCTCAGCCAAATCCTGCATTTCAGTTTAGGATTTCGATGCGACAACATGCTTGTTGGATTATTTTAATGAAATATTTTATTTTATTTTGGATTTTGCGCGTGGAATGAATCAAAATGACACAGAGAGGGCTTTGAGACATCGTGATGATATTTTGATGGCTTTCAAATCCCCCTCCCCTGCTCAAGCACTCACATAAATGTCACGAAAATCTTCCTGAGTCATTTTTTAGTTATTCGAATGACACCGAAATATCCCCAAATGCCTCAAAAACCTCTGTGAACGGTTTCTGCAACATTTCCGAGGCATGAGCTACCTCAAAAACCACAGTTGTCGCAGAAACGTTTGAATTCCTACCGAAACCTCGGATTACACAACTCCGAAGTGAAATTTTGACTATTGGCTTCACAACAACGAGCCACTCCTCTGTTCTGATCAATAATTCATGCTTTTTAAATATTCAAATTAAAATCATACAGAAACGGAATATCGATACAATCGATATTTACATCATCTCTCTTTCGCACGCCGAGCATCCAAAGGAAACCTAACAATGTACTTGGCGCAATATCGAACAACGTGCCACGACTTCAAAGTCACTAAGGCCGATTGATTTTTCTCACAATCTCCGCTTCGTCTTTCACCGATGGTCGCA
The DNA here is from genome assembly GCA_003261595.1 of Maconellicoccus hirsutus. Classification (NCBI taxonomy): domain Eukaryota; kingdom Metazoa; phylum Arthropoda; class Insecta; order Hemiptera; family Pseudococcidae; genus Maconellicoccus; species Maconellicoccus hirsutus. The sequence continues at coordinate 2,723 of QBDW01001615.1, forward strand.
ACATACACGCCATCTCTACTTTTGTTCGGTAATAGCAAAATGACGCCGACAAACGCCCGTGAACGTGGAAATTTACCGAATTAACGATGTCCCGAAAGGCAGATACCTTCGTGTGAGATGTACATTTATCAGCCAAAATACCATCTCCGTATCTCACCCACTCCGCCATCGTTCCCTATCTTACATAAATATTGGAATGTGTTCGCAGGTGCTTGTTGAAAATCGACGTGATAAATTACATAATTTTCGCGAACACCGCCAACGAAATCTCCATAGAACATTTTTATCGCGTAAAACGGTAAACGTCCCAATTAAAAAGATTAATACGTGGTTCAAAGACGAACTGACACTATGCTTATGAAACCACCGCAAGTTCACCGGGTCAATCGACGAATTGATTCGTTGAAGGCGCAACGTGGTCTCAATTCAAATATTGCGCAATTCGTTGCTCTAATTAAAATACATTGATTTATGACTGACCGGGCGATAATGAGAAATCATCGACTATCGACTAGAGTCTAGATACATTGTGCAAAACACCAAACAGGCAAACACACTGAACATTGAACTCGATTGTAAACGCGATCACGTGCTAGGAATTTTTTCAAGTTTACGCAATGCGAGGAATTTTTCGAGATATTTTGGCATTTCGCCTGGTCGCTCTCTAGTAGAAGTATGATCGGAGTCGATGATACCTGTCGTGTCGGCAATTTGAAACGTACCAAGAACGATAGAGAGATTCGATATACGTGTATGGCATGGATAACGTTCACATCCGATGATTGCATTTGTAAACGTACATCGACGTCTCGTTCTCCCCTTTCATCGTATCCATGTAAATCACACACCGACCATATCCTACCTATACAATTACGAAATCACATTTGGTATTGATCCAGATGCGCGTGCAGCGGTATTACGTCGATTAGTAATTAAAGGGTTTGTCTAGATTGGTTTTGGTCGAGACAACACGCCGTGTTTCCAGTTCCGGGAGAAATGTGTCCGTGAAGGATCATATGTATATGGATGCCCTACAGAGAAAGTGATCGATTACAGATAGATGTTTTTTTTTTTTCGGATATGTATTCGCGACGTGCTACAAACCAATATTTGTGGTGTATACGCGGCGGGAATTTGCATATGGGAAGCCCCTGGGTGCACAAAGAATGCGGAATCGCGTTGGTGATCGATGAAACGTAGTGATTCGGGATACCCAAGGCAGATTTCTTTCCTCCCGAAAGCACCTGAAGACATTCACGATTGATTGTTCGATAGAAAACGATAATATTGTTTTAGATATCGAGATTATTTCAGCTATGGGCGACGAGCAGCCTTCATTTTTAACATTTTGTAATATATTGGTTTGAGATTTTCACAAAAAGAAACATACTAAATGATTATAATGGTGAGTTACCCGTAATTTCAAGTAAGCACAAGGGTAATTACCAAGAAAATTACAAGTAATTACGAGGTAAACTACAAGTAATTACCACATGAACTGCATGTAATCACCAGGTGAAATACAAGTAATTACAGTGTAAATTACAAAAAATTATCAGGAAAATTACAAATAATTACGAGGTAAATTACAAGGGGAATTACAAGTAATTACAAGGTAAATTACAAGTAATTACCAGGTAGATTACGAGGTGAACTGCAAGTAATTACACGGTAAATACCAGGTAGGTTATGATTCTCCCAAATTTTCACGCAATTTTTCAATATCGTGTAAAATTAAAAAAGAAAACTTTTTTTTTCTAATTTAAATATTAACTGGTTTCTGAAGGAAAACAACCATTTTCTTCAATTTTTTTGTCACGTCTACTTCTCATAGTTAAATAAAATTTTTATAAATTTTTTGTACTACAACTCATATTTTTTTCCAGCTTCTATTCAAATCTCAGATTCATCTTTTCAAAATAAAACTAAATTTTATACTCCCTCCTCTTCAATCTCGCTTTGTGATGCGCAACTACGCATACATTTTTGTTTTCATCATTTTCCCAAACATTAAATTTTGATTAGGGATTTTGATACTTTTTGTAAACTAAGGGTATTGGGGTTTGATTCCACTGTGGGGGTACACCAAATTGGGGAGAAAAGAATAGAATTTAGATGTGGAATCATCTTTTTCTGATAATAATTCACATTTTTCTTAAATTAACTAAATATCCATAAATCGGGGAGGGTCAGAGGGGAAGCCGGACACCCCTAATTATTAGGTTTTAAGTAGACATACCTGATTCAGACAGTGTTATAAAAAAATACCAAACTTTTACAGTTATTATATAATTTTATTAAAAAACACTAAACTTTCACAAAAACATCCTATCTCTATCACGGAAAAACTAACTATATCGAATCCGTCCCTCGTCAACCTGTTTCACGTCGGATCTACCCTTCTTCCCTTCATCCCCCAAGTCCGATGACGTTTTTTACCAAAGAGACGAAAAGCGATCAAACGAGTATACCCCCAGATTTACCCATTAACGATTTACACGCTGTTTCCAAAAAGAATAATTTTTAAATTTTCTCGCACTACAGCTTATTCAAAGCAGAACAACAAATTTTTGCATCATGTCACAAAAAATGTATCAAATGTAGTATCAACCGATTTTATTTCATGAGATGAGGAATTTGGAAAAAACTTCCCCCACCCAAAAAGCTATTTCAATTTAACCCTCGTTTAATGTATCCTCAAAATTGAGCCAAAATTCCATTAACGGAAAACATATCGAGTGAGGTATCAAATTACATCAAAATTTCGCGAGAGAAACAAATATGATATTTTTAAAAATAAAACTCAATTTAGAATATCGAAGCGGCCTCCTGAAGCAAAATTACGTTAATAATCGGACTTCTATTGCGCCGAGGGAAAAATCATCTTACTAACGAGTTAAAATACGTTTGACCTCGACCTTAAAATACACTTAAAAGTATACAACCCCATCGTGTGTGGTATCGATTCAGATTTATTTCCCACACCAACTCCATTACCACTTTGAAATTACAACTCGTAAACGAGCACGAGCTTCGTATCTCTGACGTATCGACAAATATGTACATCATATGAATCCGACTTAAACAAATGGACACCGATGAGGCTCACCCGTTATTCACCTCAAAATGTCAATCCCATTGCGAAAAATTTTCGCACCTTTCCGATTATCGATCGCAAACAAAATCTCCGCATTAGCGTGCATTACTTCCCACTACTTATAACGGTACCTCAGACCCTAATCATTACTCCCTATAAATCGATCGACGACACGATGCCGTACCTATCACGCCAACACGTCCAGCCCACCGAGTACACAAACCAAGTGCTAACCGATGTCTTGAAAGAAAAGATAAACAAATCGTCGACCGCGTACTTCGGTAATTATCAAACCGTGAACTCGGAAATTACATTACGAATACAATACGGCCTCGTCGGTTCTCGATTGTGATACATCTCGTGCACGTATAAATATAACGAAAACAAAAGCTCGTTGCATTCAAACACTCCTGTATAAATGCACTTATCGCCTTCTTACGAAACGAAATTCAAACCCAGTGTTATATAATCGAACGCTTTGTGAGAATTTGCGAAAACTTGTCGTCACCATTAAACAATAATTCTATAGCGCTGAGAATATGAAAATATTTTCATAAATTCGCCGCCTTTTTTCTCCCCCTCGCGTTTTTCGCATTCATCGAATATACGCGATCAAGGTTGAAGTTGAAATTAACATATGTCGAGAGCTTTTTTTTTCATAATTCGTAAACATGTACACAACAATATGTCAAGCTCCCTCTTTCTCTTGAATTTTTGCGTTTTATTTGCTCATTTCGCAGAATTTTTTTATTACCGATTACGCCATTGACGCGCATTTTTTCGTAGAACATTGAACCGCGGAGGCTGCGTGGTTTTGCAATGACGAATCATCCGTCGCGTCGTGTATTTGAGTAAATCGGGCGATTTTTTGAGGTTTTTCATCATAGTCATACAGAATTTCTGGAAGGAAAATTCTTTCAATTTTTTTCACAAAATTTATCCCAAAGTGTGCGAATTTCTGTAAAAAGGAGTTGAGTCACTACGAGGACTTTTTTTACAATTGCCTTGCAAACAAATATACAGGACGAGGAAAACCTGCATTAGAGGACTTCCAGGTACAATATACCCTACTCTCACTGTTGGTTTCACTCGTCCACGACGAAATTACGACTAACAAACAACTTACTCATACGTAATTGCCTGTTACGTAATAACGAGCTGTCTAAAAAATTATGCATAATTCGGCAGCTCGGGCTCGTTAGTAAAATTATGTAAATACCTGTACTAAATATTCGTCCATATAATTGGCTCAATTTACGTCCAGCGATGACCTTAAACTTGAGTGAAATTTTCCAATTACGAAAAAAACTCGACGTTTAGATTCCCGCATCATTTACACCGTCTCTAGTGGGTAAATTAGACATGGGCTTTTTTTCAGCCACCGAATTCGCTCCGGCTAAGCCTTAAAACTGGTCAGCTGTATTCACCGAAAAGGAACCGAGTTTTTGTACTTGCACCGGCAACGGCCAGCCACGGTGAACATCATGGAAGCAGAAATTTTTGTATATCTCCGCCGGTCACGCATCATTAACGCGCGTTGATCCGGCGCGCGGAACTGACGATGTAGCTCGTTGGTAATGGTGAAAAAACAATGATGTAATGTATTACCATAATTTCGCGTTCGTTTTAATTACGTTTATTCGTCTATGAAACACGCCAGAAACAATGACCGCATATGAGATCTTCCTAGTGGATTTGTTCCTTGTATACACAATAGCGTCGACGCTTCCGAGACCACACCACGCAATCGTCTCCGGAATTGAATCCGGTTTCGCGTATATCCGCGCTGACTCCTACGATGAGTAAATGCGTAGTGCGTATTCGACTTTCTTCATTTTCTCGCGTATGCTGCCTGTGCCGCTCCGGGAACAATATGGTAATTTGAAGATGGCTTATTAGGAAGATGCTCATAGGACAAGTTCATGGCTGCGCGTATTTTTCTCCGGGTAATTTATTCGTTCAATCGAGTTCGTTTTGGCTAATATCCAAATCGCATACGCCGAGAGTGATTTTTCGGAGAAATGGAGCCACTGGAAAGATTTAGACGTGTTTTCCGAAATTCCGATAGTAATAATTTTAACGCCTTCGTGGACAGAAGACGCTGAGTTTCAGTGTTATTGCGTATGGAGGCGATTTACGTGTTTTCTAATGCCATCGTTTACATGTGTATCTAATTCGTCGAGTTTCGATTCTGGAATGCGAAGGTTCTGCGAGAAAAATATTCGTAAAACGCTGTTATGTCTGCATGGTTTTTTTTCAATTTCCATTTCTATTTTTATATTAAATTCGTTTGTTGTTCATTTATATTTGAAAAGAAATCAAAACAACCGCTTCAGAATATACTTCGCACTGGATTAATTTGAATAAAATGTGTAGAAAATGACACTAACATAATATTCTCGAATTTACATCGATGTCGATCAATATTATTGGCAAAATACATGTTTCAAGGAAGTGGGTGAATATTTTCTCCAATAATAACATCATATTCGTTTTTCTCGCGAAAAATTAGACACAATTGATACCCCACATGACATATTTTCATCGCATAGATTATCGATTCGATAAGAGGGCAAAGTGAGTTCATATTCATAAAAATATTGTAATTGAATACTTCATTCTAAAATGCATGCATATTCGCATTTTTCACGACAAATTTATAGAAATCAACATCGAATGTGATACCGTTCCCTAAGGATGAAAATTAAGTGAATTTTAAATCAAAAGAAATTCATATTTGGTCTTATTTTAGGAAATTTCTCTAAATTAACGTCATATTCGTGTTTTTCGCGAAAAAGCGGTGTGAATTGATACCCAGCAAGATATATATCCAATAATGTGAAAATCAAGTCCACTCAAATATCTCAATTACTCCATTTTGAGACTTCAGAGGACATCTTACCTCAAAAATAATATCATATTCTTGTTTATCGCGAAAAATAGATATAAATTGATACCCAACAAGGTACATTTATTCCGAGGTGAATTTCACCTCAATTTAAGGAACAAGCGATGCAGTTATGTGTTTTTCGTTATAAAAAATTCATACAGGCGAATATTCACTCAAAAATGAAACATTTCTCAAATCCTCCACCAGATTCAAGTTCTTTGTGAAAAATTAATCACAAATGATACCCAACAAGGCGTACTTTCAATGGACCAAACTCCTCTTAATTTTTACTCAATTTGTACACATCTCTGGAAAAGATACCACAATCATTTTTTCCAAAACACTTCTCATGTTCTCCTTAATTCCTACTCTGTATGCACTTCATCATGTACACGTGTCACTTCACGTCACAGCCTCCAAGATACCTTTGATCATTTCCCCAATCCACGTGCATAAATCCTCACGCCACAAGTATCGAAAATTGCGGCCAAGTTTCGCGCATCGAATCGCCATTCTTTCGCAACCATCGATTAGCATGTCGACAGCTGCGTAATTTCAATTACTCCATCAAACCATGAAAGTGTACATCGTTCTAATTACTCATTACTTTCACGTTGAAATAACCCTGCTCGTCTCCAGCGTAGAATTTCGTCTATACGCGCGCTCCTCTGCCCATAGTTCATTTCGCCTTGCTAGCACAATTTAATCCGTTTTGTTACGGATATCTGAGACAGACCATACGTTCCGCCTTTCCTCCTTTTCTTCTTCAGAGTGGATCAAGACAATCTAATCATTCGTCACAGTATTTCGCAATTTGACTTCACCTATCGAAGGAAAATTGACAAATTATATGCGCAGTTGCACACGAGACACGACGTACCAAATCCACCAAGGAACATACCTTCGGTCGCCGTCTTCTTAATTACCACGTTGATTACCTTGTTTCAAAAATATCGTATCGATAGTTTCAAAGCTTAGGTACAAGAGTAAACAGGTTCTATGGATTTTTAATTATCACGACGTTTTTTCGTACCGACAACCTTCGAAACTTATTTATCTTGTTAAATCTTTTACGAGTATAACGCTCTCGAATCGTAACGCGTTTAATGCCATTTCTACGAACACGTCACACTTGATCAATTGTCCCTCTCTTTTTATCAACTTATCTCCCTTAAAAGCATCGTGGCACAAGCTGCTCGTTAAATTGACCATTCGACGATATAAAGCTACACTTGTTACCATGCTCGTGTATCATCTTAATCGAGGAAGTAAACGTAGCATCGTGATCGCATAGTTTGACTTTATTACATCCAAAGACGTACATTATCTACTCCGCGTCTTCCTCCATCTAATCTACGAAACGCTATTAAAAAAACTACGTAAGAATGCGCCTTATACGATTCTCATCTTCGAGCACATCGACGCAGAAGTGGGACCGGAGACGGAGATTCTGTGTCGTACAGACGCGAGAAAGATCATTCGTTATTCACGATAATCCGATCATTATGGTATAATAATACCGTACAATTGGTTATAACGTGTACGCCGCGGATACCGTACACCGTCGAACGCGATAAATTAATGTATTCCACGATGGGGAAATACATATTACCGTGCCCAATTGCTCGTCTTAAGTATTTATTTCCCAATCGAGCTAACGTAAAAATTACAATGAGCAAAGCATCGTCTAAATTCCATCGCAGAAATCTCCGCAGCGAGCCAGCAAACAAGGCACGATACTAAAATGAGGATTTTAAATCGACAGATTACATCTAATTATTTTTATACTTGAAAATAACAATCATAATTCCAAGGAAGTTGAAACAAATACCCTTAAAGCAATTAAAATTTTGAATTAGTTTAAAATCGATCGGACTTTGTCTAAAATTCCCTAAAATTACACAAAATTGTCAAAATGTTGTTTAGTGTTTAAAATTGTCAAGTATTAACTCAAAATTGCATAACAACTGTTGAAATTTTTTTTTAAATGTTTAAAATTGTTCTATATTTGCTCAAAATAACGCAAAAGTTGTACAAAACGATTAAATTAAGGTAAAATTTAGTTAAAATTAACAAGAAATAATCAAAATGTTGTTAAAATAATTTAAAATCGACCATATTTCGTCTAAAATTGCTTAAAATTCAACAAAATTGTCAAAATTTGTTGAAAATATTTAAAGTTTTTCAATACTTGCTCAAAATTGCACAAAAGTTGTGCAAATATTGAAAAATTTTCAACACTTTCAACAATATGTTGACGATTTTATGCAATTTAAAAAAAATTTCGATCAATTTTAAACCATTTTAACAACATTTTGATGGTTTTTTGCGATTTTAACCAAATTTTTTAATAATTTAATCCTTTTGCACATCTTTTGAGTAATTTTGAATTCATATTAATCAAGTCTCAACAATTTAAACAGCATTTTAACAGTTTTTATGCAACTTTGAGCAAATGCCGAAAAATTTTAGACAATTTTCACATTTTGTCAATTTTATGCAATTTTAAACAAAGTTCTATCAGTTTTAAACTATTTTAGAAAAATTTTAACGGTTTTTGTGAAATTTTGAGCAAATATTGATCGATCTTACACAATTTAAACAACATTTTATCAGTTCTTATACAATTTTGAGGAAGTATTGAACAATTTTGAACAATTTTGAACAATCTTAATAACACTTTAACAATTTTGTGTCATATTAAGGAATTTTAAACAAATTTTGATCAATTTAGAACCGTTTTATCAACATTTTGACAATTTTTATGCCATCTGATGCTAATTTTTCACAATTTAATCATTTTATAGAACTTTTATGCAATTTCGGGCGGATACTGAACAACTTTGAAAAATTTTAACAACATTTCGACAATTTATAAGAACTTCTGAGCAAATTTTTCATCAAATTTGCGCTTCTGTACAAATTTTATTCAATTACGTACAAATGTATTATGATTTAAATGAATTTTCAAGGAAGGAAGATGATTGGGCGAAGTTATTGAAATATATTGATGAATCATTATCTATAATCTGGGGCTGTGGTGGGGGTGAGCATCAAAAAGTGCTCGAGGGCAGAAAAAATCCGGAACATGTTCAATACCGCTCCCAAGGGCTAGCATGCTCCAACAAAATAAAATTCAAGTACCGCGCTCTACAGTAGGGTGAGAAAACTACACAGTATAAACTGCTCTGCTACCACGACCACCTCATACGTTCATATCCCGATTATCTTTCACACTCGTTTTAATTCGAATTCCAATTATCGAAATGAAAGATCCCGTAATTGATTTAACTTTCGCGAACCCGATATGGTAAATAAAAACCACTACTAATTAAATTAATTACAAATCTACCCAGACTCGGCGTACTTGTAATACACTTAGAAACCACGCGAACGGATTGTTCAACTCGCTAACGTGACTCTTTAAATACCCATCGAGGCATGACAGAAAATGCTTAGTCATCAATTAAAAATAATATAAAAGAAAGACAGCTCAAACAAAAAAAGAGGAACTTAATCTCGTGTTTTCTGCGCTAACGAATATTTCCATAACAAATCCTCTCACAATATGTACACAAATCTGCAAAACTTCGCAACTAAATTACGTAACATGCCCGATTAGTTGGTAGTTACAGATGGAAAAAAATTTAACCTCAAAAAATACATCGTACCCGACATTCTCCCTGTGAGCCAATCCTGTACATAAAATCTACACGCTGCATCATAAATCGTGATCGAAATATTCAACTGATCCGTCAGGGTTTACTAAAGGTCATTTGAGAAATAAATTCAACACCGTGAAATTCTACCTTACACCTTTTAAACTAGTCATTTCGATCATTTAACTATACGCATGATATTCCGAGCTCCGACCTTGTATGCACACACCTTCCACCTTCGAAGACACGCGTCAGTATTTCCAAAGCTCTGGACAACTTTTTCCGTCGCATCTTCCATAGCCTGTTTAATCATACCATAACCTAGGTTAACGTTTATTTTCTAAGCGAAAGAAAAATTACACCACAACCGGTCACGACTTTGCTTTTTCGCTGCTCTTTCTTATTTCCATCGATCGAGGAATCTTATAGCTTTCAAAAATACCTCATCGACTGGTTGACGTAGCTGATCAACAACGCGCAACGAACTCCATGCGATGGAAACATTACTAGACGAGGTTTATAAGAGTAAATCAACACCGGAGGAATGTACGAGCAAAGCAGACGCGTATAATCTTCGAAGCCGTACTTGTGATACTTAACTCTGGAAGATTACACATTAGACTATGGAATTAGTAAAACATATGCGGATTTTTTTTACAATGGTGTAACATGCGATTTCGCTACTGAGCTCTGCTACCCTGTAAGTCATCTCGAGCTTAATGAGATTGATTTCACGTCTTATCGCGAAGACGATACCGTCGATATCGTATAAATATCGTCGTAAGTAGCGTCATTTGAAATTGCATACTTAAAACCGCGTAATTCGTTCATTTTCTCACCTCGGCCATCACCGAGAGGTCTTCAAATGAGGTGCAATTAAACCAGAATTAATCGAGTAATTCCATTCATCGAAAGTTACTTTTAATAGCGCCATTAAATTGGAAAATGGTCACTTGCCGAATTACCAGCAATGACAACTTTTAACCTAATTTTCGGCGCGATTTTTATCGCTTTCGAGTCCATCTCAAGGTTTTCCACCAATGTTCGTCAACTGACCAATACCCAAGTCGCACAAATTATCCAGCACGTTGACCAGTCCGCGTCAACCGGTAGAAACCGATCGTAAAAAAATCGAATGCGTCGTTTTCGATGTAAACACGACCTTGAAATTCTCGTCGTTTCGATTTCTGTATATTTTTTCATTTATTTTAAATAATTGCCACCGATAAGCGTTATTTTTCTTGTTTTTCAATAGCTAACGAAAAGGTGTGTGGAGGAATTATATCGTGTGTTAAATACCGACCGATCGATTTTTTATGCTAATTTTAAACGCGGAAGGTAGCTCAGAGGCTTTGAAAATCACTGCTTCGAGTTCCGAAGTATTCGAAATAAACAACGTTCGTCGTATTAAATATTCGTGTTTACAATAGAGCGCCGATCACGAGCTTGACGACACGTGGAATTTTTTAATTTTTGTATATCCACGTCAACTTGAACAAGGTGGTCAGAGCAGGAGGCAGAGAAAGGTGATTATTATATGGGCGCAGTTCTCAAAGGTCGAGAGGAATTTGACTGCAGAACGTGACAAGTTACCAGGCTGGTATTGCTTATTTTGTTATTTTACATCAAATACATATATAAAATTGGCCAGCATTCTGTGGCCCATTTTCGTAGCATTTTTGGGGCTTTTTTTTTTTTTAAATTATCAAAGGTAGCTTAAAACACACGCTAGGTGAATTCAATTTGCATAAGAACTACCGTTCAAAGTCACCTCGTATGAAAGAAATATACTGTAATTTAGCCAAATTTGTCTGACTTCAACAAAGACCTTGAAGTTGATTGAAATATTCCTGTAATGTGTCGCAGTTGAATGTACTACTACTAAAGTCGTTGCAAATGGGGAGGGAGTAATGGGCACTTTGCCTCGGGCTTGGATTTATTAAATGGGCCGGGAAATTTTCAGGTTAATTAATTAGGCAATTTTCCACTTTTCATTCAGTTCATAAGTACCATGCACAAATTGAGCAGGGAGCCCAGGACTTTTGTATTGGGCCAATTTTCACTCTCAATGGATCTGACTGTTACAGTCCTCTGTTCTCTGTTCTACCATAAAACCCTTCACCAAACCACATACTCGAGATAACTTACCGGAAGTGGACTGATTATCCAAAAACCTATTATCATTTTCTTGATCCGGACTAGGCGCATGGTCGGATCCGATACCACTGGAACCTCCACTCGAGCCAACCTTATTTCTAGGTATCTGCTTGCTGCTGGATGCTTGAGCGGTGATTAATTCGTTTTTCTTATTTTTAGTCACATTAACCCCGACGATATTCATGTTTAGGCATCTTCGAAAATCAATACCGGATAGATTACCCTTTTGTCTATGCACAGTATCGTAATCTCGGGGAGGTAACAATATAGGAGCGTGATTCTGCTGACTGCCGGTGCAAAGTTTTTCTTTCAATTCGGCTGCCAAAGAATCATAGAGATTTGCTATTCTGGACTCTTGACTTCCAAATCCGCTCATTCGGTCTGAACTGGAGGACCCTCCGGATAAATCGGATTCGCGGGCTGAGCTCCTGTCGGAACTACCGGAAGCTGGGGAGTGCCCTTTGCGTAGTTTGGATTGCGATTGCACGAGACCTTTGGCCTTTAATCGAGATTCAATTTCTTCGAGTTTCTTTTGATTTTCCGGTCTCTCGAGGAGCGTTTGTAGTTGTCCGCAGAGTATTTCCGCCGTTTCGATGGAATCGCAACGATACGCGTGCACATGCACCGGACATTTTGTGACGGGATTGAAAAGCAATAGTATACATGATACTATATCCTCCTCTTGGTACACGGAGGTGACGGCATGATGAGGAATGAAATGCTTTACCACTTCGGTTTTGCCATTGGATTTAGATACCTTGACTGGATATCCGACTGGGACATTTTGTATGATTTTTAACCCCTTGTGGCTAACTTGTAAGGTAACCTTAAATGGCTCCACTTCTTTTTCACGTTCCACCAAATGTCTTATGACTGGGATCATGAATTCAGAGCCTCGAAGGCCTTTGGCTTCTTCGGCTCCGAGGAACCAAACATAGTAGGAAGATTTTTTAATATCTTTTTTCATCGCTGCTGAGCGGGTTTTTCAGGTGTCAACCCAGACAGACTCGATCACATCGATGTACTCAACTTTAGAGGTATGTTCTATTGTTATTTTCAACGTGTGTAACCAGACCACTTGAGATTTACCATTTAGGTATATTTTCTTTTCCTATTTTACGAGATATAATCGAGTTCATTCAACTAGCCACTTTCATTCTATAACCAAACGAAAAAAACGCGACACAACACACTCGAAGCTTCTGTACGACGAAAAAAATTACCAAAAACACCGCACTTCACGCACTTCTCTAACCGACGCGAACTTCGAACTTGATAACACGATGGAAAACCACTTGCGAAAAACAAAATTCACCAAACGAAATTATCTCGTAAATACACGACTCGACGTCGGATATCGGAAAGGATACGATAAGCACGGAGCGATCACACGCTACGACTACCGTACACGACCATATCTACGCTGTTCGAAACGAGTACTGAGTTTGGTGGTAAATGTGACGTCACCGAAGCGACCGCAGCACAATACACTAGGAACCGGTTGGCCTCGATACCGTATACCATACACCATAGGTACACAAACTGCTTCTTTTGAGCCGAAGCTCTTTTACAAATTCCAAACGGTCGGAGACACGGTAAGGTGCGGTTATCAGGGGACGGCTTTGTTTATCTTTTTGTTGATGAAATACGTAAAATCTCAGCCCTCGGGTGTGACTAGACAGCAATGAGGAGAACGAGTTGTCGTATATCGTTGTCTGGATTAAGAGTTGGAGTTCTTTGGCCGAGGACAGACGACAGATACTGAAAAATACCCCGGATGCCTTGTTCGATCGTAACAGCGGATTCGAAGGAAGGTTTCTTGGCTTCTGGGAAGCTCTGAAAGGAAGAGTATTTTTGCAATGCAATGTCTGCATTTATTGGTCAAATGAGTTTTTAAACACTTTTCTTTTCCAAATGTCATCGGAGTTGTTATAAGCCAAGACTTTCGACGATTTACCAATTTAACAATATTTAATGGAATCATGAAAGTCATCGCTGGAAATTATAAAATGATCAGCGGCATTTCTATACGGATCATTAAGGTCATTGGAATTATGCTGAGAACTTGAAGAATCATCTTTAGAATCACCAAAATGGTGATACCATCACTTCGAGTACATCGTTTAGTATTTCCATATTCATTAGTCTTGCTATTAGGTCATTAAAGACCTCAGAAATGTAAAAATCTTGCAGTCGTAGTTAAAACTTGAAATAGTAGTTGGAGTTTAAACGATTAATGCTGAATCTGCAGGATTTCTTCCTTTAGAAAGTTCCTCCACAGATATCTTGATGATTCCTTGGAGTCAAAATCTACGGTGTTTCTCTTGGGGCCCTATTTCTGAAATTTGAAGAGTTAGTTTAGGATGCCATGATCAGTCTTCCATGATTCCTTTCATTGGCCTTCCAAGATTCTTTCTATTGGTCTTCCAATATTCCTTCTATAGGTCTTCCACGTACTGCGCTGCACTGATCCAAAGTAATTACTGCAGTTTTAACATTCAGGCTCTTCGAGGAAAGCCAAGTCTAGAGTAAAATGCCATCCTTGCTTTTCTTCTCGACGATTTTTTGACAGGACCCGACTTCTGGACATGTAACATAATCAAGTGAATCTCCAACATTTTCGTCCAAGTCTTCAGATTCTTCTCTGAGATCCAAGTCTACAAAAGGTTCAAGGGTCACCGCTGAAATTTTGACGCTACTTCCAGAGCTTCCTTACTCATTATCAAGACCTTCAAAGGTTTTAACCAATGCACATTATAGCCCATTGACAACTTATGATAACTAAAATCTCTAATATTTACACTCCACAAGTTCATCTCATCTTAGCCATTGAAATCCAACCACCTTGAAAATAAATACAACAGTATTCCTAGCAGATGCACAATCCACAACACTTCAAATCATCAGTCCATCTACCCAGCCGGTCATCACCGCGGCCTAGACCATTTGAAATATTACCCTCGACTTGACGCTTTCACCTTTACACACGACGCCTCGCGCCTTGTACTTTGCCGACTCAATTAACCAGCGACCAATTTAATCATATACCATCTCTCGTTACATAGATAATGGAAAGTACGCACAGGTCCAGCTGCAATGTACTGCCATCGTAACATGGCACATAACACGACTTACCTAAACGTCCAGCTTCCACGATGGATAATTACTTCCGTATAATTGGGTGACACCCGAGACCAGGTGCCAAAATTATCTCTAACTACGAAAAACTAATAATCTGCGGGTTTCCGGTTCGAATTGAAAGAGTTAATTTGTTATTCGGTTCATTAACGCGGTGAAAAAGCTACACACGTGATTCTAGTTTGGTTTTATGCCCAAATGTATTGGCTCGGATGACACATTTCCTGAGATAGGATTCAAAATATGTACGTCCCGTTTTTACGCGTAATTACATTCTGTCTGGCAACGTTTGCGAAATCGTGCATAAAATGTATAAATCTTGGTTGAAAAATATACTTTTAAAATAGCATATTGTTTAGGTATATTATACGAGGCGCCATTAGATGCTCAAACGGTACATTCAATTTGTCAGCGCGACTGAATTCACCTGTGTAATTTCTCTTTTCATAAAAATCTCACACTTTTTCACTTTTCAATTTAGGAATTAATTTAAATTCGGCGCGGAATAAATACTAAGTAAAATATTAAAATGACATTGTATCGGAATACAATTGTTCGGGTACAGGAAGCATTATGAATAGAGTTTCGTTATTAAAGGAGCTACAATACGTTTTAATTGTGTAAATAATTATCGCCAAGGCGAAGATCTCGGTATTTAGTTCATTATCCGAGCACCATTACACCCTCGTAAACACGGAATTAAAAACCGTTGTAAATAATGCGAAAAAAAAGGCAAAAATCACGAGCTAAAGAGAGAAATCGACCATTAAAATGCACGTTTTTAACTAACCTAACCAGTTATAGTCTTCTAGTTCAAATTCTATAAAGATGGTTTCCTTAATAGGTATAACTTTTAAAGTAACCAGTCCATTGAATTGTTTTTTTTTGTCAGTATGTGGAAAAGAATGCGGATTAATGGTACTGGTTATCGATGCAAAAATGGCGCCATCACTTACCATATCGCATATTCCTCTGACGCGTTACGAACCTTTCGTGTTAAAAGTGAAAATTAATCGGCGAACATCTGAGGAAGAGTAAGCTTTCCGCGATACAAAGCACTCGAGTGTAACGTATTAGGTAAAGAGAGGAAACTCAAGTCAACCTCCGCGACGGGCTAATTACCGCAATCGAATTTTTTCCGCGAGCAGTATTTAAGCGCATGATTAAAAGTCAACGACCTAATTGTACGATTCACCGGGAATTTACATAATAATAGATTTCCGTGTCTAAAAAAAGATTACACCCACGTGGTAACCATATATCGCGGAGGCACCATCCCCCCACGCTATGTAACCAACACCGTCACGTTGAAAGCTCCAAAAAAGCACATTTGGGTTTTCGACGGTAATTTATCGTCTTCGTAACAATAACCTTACACGAATACAATATCGTGCACGCGATTAGAAAACATGGAAAACTATTTTTGGCAACACCTCGCCTCTATGTACCTCATGCTAGTTCTAATCATCAACCTCAAAAGTATTTATTACCTTGAGCCAAGTACGTGGCACGAGCTATAATGTCGCAAAGTTTCTATAATTACTTTCTCTCTATGAATTAATCTCGTTTTTCTTACCATCATTCTTTTTCAACTCTTCTCCGTTGCATCCTTTGTTAACCACGCCGTTCATTAGATACAAGTGAAAGGTATTAAAAATTTTAGGTTTCCAACGGACTACCCGAATAACATGATAATTAAATCGTATCTATCGTTATTTTGACATAGACAATTCGCCAAATCAATCGACCTCATTGGAAAGTTATTCTTTGATACCTTAACTGTTTCAATACTAATTGAAATCATTACACAGGCGAAGGTACCTTACGGGTACACATTTGTACAGCAACGTCCGGAAAACACGTTATGGTTATTACACCGGTATCGTATTGTTATCCAAAAAAACATCTAGGGCGATATCCATTTAAGCGAATCTTCCCAATACCTACGTGAACAATTCGTTTACATACAAGAATACGTGAACTCACCGGCATAGTGGCCATCATTTAAATTCCTTTTCGGCGATGCGCAACAGTGTACATGGAATCAAGCCAAAGTGGATACTGGATACGTTATTCCACGCCGGTGCATGAATTCTTCCACTATCCGTTAGTAAAATCTTCGAAATAAATTCGATACACATAGCGTTGCGGTAAAATACGCATATTTCGTAAGAATTCGAAACTCCGGCGATGATTACTGATAACACAACGTCCATTCCGGTCTATTAACAAGTGGGTAATTAAATAGAGAATATACGTTTGAAAGTACCATAAGTATCATTACGATACGTTTACGATTAATCCATTTTCGAGGTTTGCTTAATATTAAATTTATAATGGGAAAAATCACGTCACTTACGCGTCTATTCTCAGCTTCATCTTCATAGGGATCTTCGTACAATTACCATGTTCCATGTTTCTAATTTTCGACTAATATTGAATAATGAATTAAATTTAAGTTCCAATATTCCAGGAAAAGTAGTATTTTAGACCGCAATCGTAAATTAAAAAACCAAAAATTATGATTATCAAATAATCGATCAATGTAATGATAAATTCGTCATTCGGACACGTTCGTTAACCTTCGTGATTCTTCGGCAATTCTCGTTTCACTTGTATTTTTTCAAGTTTCGGCTTGAATATATTCGTTCATGTAAATTTTAATTGTATCGCTAAATATCAATAATTTTTTGTTGTTTTTGACCAATTTACTATAATTTAACACGTTGAAAAAAAATTCATTGAAAACTAAAAAAATATCAAGCTCATCTGTTTGTATATTTTAATGGAAAACAATCGATCAATGCATAATGAATTTTGATAACATAAATTCCAATAGATAAGATCAATTTGTCATTTTTTATTGCAAATCTCCAGCAGGTGACCGGCTCCATAAAGATGATCAATATTCTATCACTGGAAAATGCAAGACGAAGCTTGATAATGAAACAAAATTGAGCCCTGTTTTCTTATCACATAAAACCAATTCAAATCAATCGACTAATTGATACCAGTACTGCTTGAATAATTGCTTCATCTCTGTTCGAAGGTGAATCGCAAACCATAAGAACACACCATATGCACACCATTCGCATTATCTTTTATTACAATCACAGATATAACTTAAAAAAAATTAAACTTATATATTACAAAAATATCGTATCAATTACGATCCACATACGCATATGAAAAAAAAATCAATACAAAACCCTTTTTAAGACACTGTTAGTGACAAGACACACAAAATTATGAATTTTAAACAAAACAAACATTCCATTGATCGACTAAATACAATTTTCGAAGTGATATTTACTGGAATGTCAGCAATGATAGATAATCTATTTTATGCTTGACCATGTTTCTTATTTGTTTAATAGACGATACGTAACTATCTTTCAGATTGTCATTAACTTCGGCTAACAATTGCGACCATTTTTCATCCGTAATACCCAGCAAAGGATTTGGTTCTGAATGATCGACACTACCGTTTGTACTCGCGCACGAGGCGTTCCTCAGCTCAAATCCGGCTTCATGAGTTTCCAACTCGTTCCAGCTACTTTCCAAGTACGATAAATGAATTTCTAAAGTTTTTATGTTATCGCGTACGATGCTCAGGTAATACGTGAATATCCTTAATATACCTTCTTCTATTTGCTGCGAAAATATATAAAAGGACGTTATATTAAGAAAAAAATGTCTTATATCTAAAGAATCAATTGATATAAATCTTACTTCTTTTTTATCATCATTTTGTGATACGTTTGATGTAACCTCTCTCCCACCTTTTTTCTTTTTACGTTTAGCAACCGCAGCTACTTTTTTATTCGATGGAATCAAAATCGTATGCAGATTTCCACATATTATACACAATATACAAACGATCTGAAAAAATTAAAATTAAAAATTTTTAATAAAATGAAAAAACCGAAGAACCGAAAACATCTTTTGTATTGCTTTCAAATAAATTATATTATCGACTACGACGAGCTTACCTCGACAGCTAAACTTAAAAATTCCAAAATTTCTCTTTGATCGGTCTCATTGTACAAATTCTGATCATCTTTTATTCTCTGATTACATTCGGTGATAAGTTTGGAAAACATGTTGGCAGAAATTTCGGCAATTTTTTCGACTTGTTTTTCGGTCGAATTTTTAGTTAAACAATGATTACAAAATTCATACGCCAAAGTCATCGCGTCAATGAGTAAAGGTAAGAAATAAGGAGACTTGAGGTACAAAAATAACTTCGATGATTCCACGCCACTAAAAACATTCTATAAAATCATCCGCAAATTAATATTTCACATTTGAAATTAAATTAAGAACGCTTAAAATCCTACTTTGGGTATATCTTGTGGTTGTTTCTGCAACGAATTTTTGTATAACTCTCGTAATTCTTCGATAACGCCCATAAAGATATGCAACTGTTTCACGTGCGTGTCGTCTACGCCGTTTGTATTCGCGTATCCGTCTTCTTTACCGATTATTTCGTTCATCTTGTTCGGCGTCGCGCATAAACTGACATTTATCGATGCTCCGATACAGCGCAAGATCATGGTTCGTAATCGAATCAATGATACTTCGTTGTCGAATGATAATTTGGCGTAGGTTTCGTTCATTCTTCTGTTGATGAATTTTTCATTTCAAAAAGTTAATTATTTTTGGGGAATTAGAAACATCCAAATAAAAGGATGTACTTACCTCGAATCCGAATCGAAATTCAAGAACAGTTCTAAATCTCTATTGTCAACTAAATGATCCAATTCCGCTACGGTACTTTTTTCCGGATTAATCGAAATATGCAAAGCGGTCTGAAATACCAAGCACAAATAAATTGTAACGAAAAATCACGACAGAATTTAAATTATTACTAATACAAGCACATACTTGAACGGTAATATGATGACTAGGGAGATGGGTAATATCGTGCATTAGATGCTCGATCGTAACTAGACTATAATGAAACGAATTTTTCAATTTTTCGCGAAAATTCAAAAATTCGTTCACTTTTTCGAAGGAACCGTATTTGTAAGCATGCGTTAACTGATCTGCGGCCTAAAAACGGAAATTGTCATAAGTAATTATCTTTTGACTAGTTTGATCCTTTCTTCTCAACTTACTTCTTTATAATTCACGTTGAAAAATTTCAACGTATTGTCCAACAAATGCACAGCTAAAGAGAACTGTCCATTATACAACAACGACCAACATTCCAAATACCCTAACGAATCATATTGCACATGTTTAATTTCCAATAACTGGAAGTACTTATAACCGGCCTTCGAAGCACCTGAAATACGAATAAGAATTATAGTATTTCATAATTCCTCACAGACGTTTTTCTTTGCACTTTTTACTTACCTAATAGATTGTAAAACTTCAGTAATAATAATTTAAAATGATGATTAGATGGACTGAAGTAATAAGCGTACTCGAGTAAACAAATGGCATCTTTGATATATCTAAAATCGTTTGTATCCAGATACAAATCATGAAATAAATGAGCCACTAATACCATAAACGTATCGTTAAATCTGTAAAATAAAAGGTTCTTTAGTATTTAACCATTTGAGTAAATAATTACTCAAAAGATTTTCGTTCCGTTTACCCTAAATCAGTCGACGTTAAATTAACATTAAAACGATGGCCATCGTGATAAAACTCCAACAGCTTGCAAATTTCCTTCAGTTTATCTTTGACAGAAAGCTTCTCGTAGGTACCGAAGTATCTAACGATTTGAAAATGTGTCAAATACATCATCATTTGTTTCTTCTGTAATCAAAACACCTCGATTAATTCTCAAAATCGCGTGAAGTTTCCATTCTGCGAAGTAAACTCTCAACTTACGCTTTTATCTTCGGCTAGTTTAATAATATCGAATGTTTCATCGATCAAAGTTTGGTAATCGTTTTGAATTAAAGATAAAAATTGACACAAGTCTTTAAAACAGCATGCCTTTTCCGAAAACATTTCGAAGTAATTTTTAAACAAATCCAAAGTATTTCCTAAACAAAAAAAAACATCCTTTAGTACTTCATATGAACCATGTACAGGCCATTAATTGGTTAAATCTAACCTAAGTACTTCACAGGATCAAATCCTTCTTCTTGCAATCTTTTGTAGAGCAACATGGCTGCTAAATATGGTCCACGGAGTTTATGAGGTAGTTGATTATCGTTTTGGCATTTTTTAATAAAACTTAAACATGATTCAATCGAATTATCTGCGTTTACTGGTTCATCTTTGAAGGTGTACGATCCTATCGTAGTTGAATCGCCTTCACTACCTTCGCCCTTCAATAATCTAAACATCGAATCGATGTAGATGCCATAGTACGCGTATGCATCCGGTCTGAAATGATAAAATTTGTGTCAATAGCATTTTTGTAGGACGTCTCAACGTTCAAGATGAAGGTTCTCTTACTCTTCTAAAATCATTTTCTTCGTGAAAGCGTTCAGGTCCTTCCATAATTCAAGATTTTGTAGAAGTTTAATCCGTTTGCGTGAAAACATATAATAAGATGTCACTTTTTGACCCAATTCGCTATCGATTGTTTCCAACGCTTGTTTGTACTTTTTCTGCAATGATAAATAAGTTATTCAAGTTACAAACGAAAACATTTAAAAAGTAAAAATGTACCACGGTATATACCTGCATTTCTAAGATCATTACAAACAATTGTACTTCTTGTTCGGCTTCGATTTTACCTTCATCGATGAATTTTTTAACCATCCTTTCGGCCAACGGTAAAGTAACTTTTTGAGCTATGGCTTCGTCGTTGTTCTGAGCCTATATAAAGCAAACAGTTAGAAATTATCTTCAAGGTATTGACAACACAAAGACAAGATACTAACCTGCATCAAGATACTCATGACGCCCCAAAAGTAATATGGATTTTTTGGCTTAATTTTATATAAATTCAGTGCAACTTGCTGTTGTTTTTTGTAATCGCCCACTCGAACGTATGACATGAATAAATGCGTATTCAGTTCTTCATTAAGTGGATCTTTCTGCACGGCGTTTTCATAAACGTCGCAAATTTTCTCAACTACAAATGTAAGATGACAATAAGGTATTTGAAAATCGTACCAAAAGGGTGTTGAAGATGATCAACATACGTTTATGAATTTCACGATAGCATATTGTCATCGCTTGAAGCGTACAATCATCACAAGGCACTTCTTTCTTAACGCTTTCCAAGATTTCTTCGCAATCTTTGCATTTACCCAACCTCAAAAGAGCGAGACCTTTTAATACCTGATGAAAAACACATTTTAGGGAGTGTTCATACAGAAACATTTAAAAAACCACCATACTTTGGCACACAACAAATCGGGCTGCTTCTTCAACACCTTATCTGCTTCCTGAATCGCTTTCTTATTATTACCGCCATCTAACCAATCTAAATCGGCAAACCAAAGAAATATGCTTTCAAAAAACTTGTATATATAACTATGAAAATTAAAAACACTCTACTCTTACCATATACCGGGCGCAATCTCCTTTCTGCTACAGTATCAGCATTTGTTTTGGACATTTTTCCTTTAGCATGTATGTTAACAAAACGAATACCTTGTTTGGATCACGAGTTTTGGACGAATTTTACCAAATTCTAGATGATCATGTAATATTTTTAACTGAAGATGCCTAGGATGGATTCAAATTTCTGCCATTTGTCCATTTATAGTAATACTTGAGTAATACCGAGCTTTTTTCGTTGATATCTTCAGAGTAGTATAGGTCAACTACGGGGAATCATTTCTGACCAATATTAACATATGACAATCAATTAATCACAGAAGTAATTTAAAAAGCCGGAATAATTTACAAATTAACAACGAAAACATGAAAAAATTCTCAAAATACTCGGTAATCACATTGATTTTTTTGAAAAAATATTTGCAGATAATGAGATCGACTTTTCGGTGTTGAATTTTCATTTTCAGCGTTTTTCATTCGTCCAACGCGAAATGCAGTGTTCTCCATGATACAATTTCTCTTCAAAATAACAAAAACACATCTCCGCGTTTTTCTTTTCGAAATCCTAATTCAACGTTCATGCAATTAATACAATCGAGTTTTCATTAAACGGATAATTAATGCAAGAAAAATTGATTTAAAACAGGGATTTGAACGAAAATCGAAATTAATTAGTAAACTAGCTTTTTGAATAACGTTTTTTTTAAGCAACACTGTTTAACCATCGTAATGAAGTTGAAATGCCCGAACAATCATTTATTTATATATATTTTTTTTAGAAGCCATCGTAATAAATTGATACATCAACTAACACGGCAAAAATATTGCCAACACCATAAAAATCATTTTATGGACGGTGAAAATTTGAAAAAAATTTGAAAATTTTCACCACTGTTCACACTAAAACTTACGACCAGGCTGGTAATAATTTATAAATACATTTTACGATCGATTCTCCAAACGATGCGAAGGTCCTCATTAAATTTTAAACCGGTTTAAAGTCAAATTGAACGTAATCATCAAACACAACTGTACTAATGGAGTGATGTAATTTCAAAAAACTACTCTCAGTCCTCACAAAACTAGAAATAATCAGTGTAATTTGATGGCAGACGATGGCAGATTTCAGTATTTACGAGGAGCTTATGCCCGTAAGAGTGATACTTCTTAATATTGCATGATTTCCGTAGAGTACTTTTTCAACCTGTACATATCACTTAGACATGTTTGTGCTTACAACTTGTGTAAAATATTGCAGAAAATTCAAGCCTTGATTGCTCCGCCAGATAACACGAACGCGGGTACTTCTAGGGATAAAAACAGCTCCGATATACATCCACATTTCAAAAGAAGAGGCAAACGACACAATCATGACTATTGTGACGCTTGTGGTGAAAGAGGAAATGTACTGTACTGCGATATCTGCCCAGCATCTTTCCATTTGCTATGCCAGTACGATATCTCTCATTTTATACGGCCTTAATCGTGTACTCGTCATAATGAATTTTTTATTTTACAGCGATCCGCCTTTAAACGAGAAAGTAGTCCTTAACGGCCATTGGACTTGTAACGCTTGTCAGCATTCTGAGAAAAATGGACAGGTAAATCGATTTCAATACGTATACCACACATCTGATCAACTTACTCCTTGACTTTTTCTATCAATAGCAAAACGAAGCTAAAGAACTCTCGCAACAACGTACCGATCAGCAGCGCTCATCGAAAGAGACATCAATTGAACTCACGCCGAATGAAAATATCAATCATGTTGAAACTTCCGCCGTGAACCATCAAACATCCAGTAAAACTACGCCACCTAAAGTCGACGATTTTTCGATAATTCTTCGTGATTCCATTCGCGTAAAACATGAAAGCATCGAAGAGGACAACGTAGGCAGCGAACTGGACGAAAGTTCTGATAGCGCTTCCGTTGTAGACAAACAAATTAAAACGGAATGCGTCGATATCGACCCAAAAACCCCAACGAATTCTCAAAACAATTTAGAATTCCCTCTGAAAATTGAACCGGACACCGAATATCACGATTCAGCTGCTGAAGATGATACAAACGATGTTCAAGATATTAACATGGATGACGTATGGAAAATCATCGGTATCGATAATCAGGTCAGAATCAACGCCGGTAAACATGACGATCGAAAAATATCTGAAGATGGTGCTGGCATTTCTAAAAATTCTTCCGATGTCGAAACAATCAACTTGATGGAAAGCGCTAAACGTAAACAGATCAATGTTAGCTTGATGAATTGTGATTATATGTTGAGTAGAAAGAATAGCTGTGTGGTTCATGAATCATCTGATGAAACTTCGAAAAAAAAACGTTCTGTGAGAAAGCTCAAAGGAAGTCGATGTCAAAATAACTTATTTAATGAAGATCACGTTGCCGGTATTCAAAACGTCTTTGCTAATATTATCGAAAATGCTTCTAAATTAAATCCTAAACAATTCACTTTGCCCATTGATTACATAACTAATGTTGATATGAATATCATCGGCACCGAGAAAGGTATCTGAAGTTTGGTTTTATTATTACTGCTGGTGGTTGAGTAAATAATCGTGTTAATTTTTCATTCACAGACCCTGAAAGCTTTCCTAATGATTTTGATTCGAGTGATTTACTCAAGTTACCAGCTAGAAAGTGTTATTACTGCAAAGGGTATGTATGTTAAATGAAAATAATACGAATTTTTCTTCAGTTTTAAAATGATTTTTTATTTTATACAGAACATGCCTAAGTGGACAAATGATCAGTTGTGACTTCTGCCCGGCGCATTTTCATTTGAACTGTTTAAATCCTCCATTATGCAATATTCCGGACGTGAAATGGATGTGTCCACTGCATCCTCATCATGTTTTAGTAATATCAATCTCTGTTATTATTCTTACTAAATTCGGAATGTAATATTCAACATAGATATTTTGTTCACACAGGAGCGAGTAATGAAAAACCCCTCCAGTATCACCGAATTGATGTCCTGGTGGAGTAAATTTTCAGTACCAATAGACGACGAAGATGTAAAATCGAATTTCATCAAAAAAGTCAAATCGCACGATAAACGATCAACGAATCGTAAATTCATTCATTCATCGGTCAAGGTACAAATTTGAATCATGAATTTCAGAACAACGATTGATCGATATTCATTTCAGATACCGGATATCGTGAAATTTCATTATAAACATCCAATACCTAGAATGCCCTCTTTGGAGGAGTTAGTGCAATCAAAAAACGACTGCGTCTTCGAAAATTCTACTTTCTCTTTAACCAAGCACGACGTAACAGAAAAGGCTAACAATTGTTGTTCTCCTGAAACACAAGTGGTACGTTTCATTCAGCATTATCGTATGTTCGGTACCGTTTCTAAACATTCGATTCCAATAGATTACTCCGATCGAGCTGGAACCTCGAATTGAACCTGAAGCACCTAAGATAACGCCGGATCCTCCGCCAGATCCGACACCAGCTCCAACAAACAACGTTGTACAGAAAAAGTACAATCTTAGACCACACAGAAGAGCTAAATGGAAGACTCTTTTGGATATAGCTTCCAATCATAGACATACTAATTCGGATCAAAGAAGCACTAAGAAATCCTCTAAAGCTGTTCAAGAGGAGACGAAAAAGACAGATGCTGAACCTCAACCATCTCACAGTGATGTAGTTATGTCGAATAACGAGTACGTTGGACTTGTTAAATTTATGTTGTGTAATTTTAATCTGATTTTTTAATAATCCTGTGTTCATAGTTTTACATTCAAATCGCAAGGAATTTATTCCAGTGACAGATTTTTTGGTTAGTTTTGATTCGATTTTAATGCATTTTTAACGTTTCCTGTCAATTTTATATCATTTTTCTATTTTTTATTCGTAGAAAAACAATCCGCTGAAAACTCCATCCAGACTGATTTATGTTGGAAAAAAATAGAAAATTATATTATCCGCGATATAAATAAGAATTTCATCACTGGTAATTGATTCCAGTTTCTTCTTGGTTTGAGATAAAAAATATTCCTAATGTTTTGGTCTTACTTCAGGTGGCGTTTCAATAACTACTTTAAGCGAAGATATCAGAAGACTTCTGATGATTCAGATGATCAAACAATACACACAAGACTTGCCACCATCATTTGTACCAAACACAAATCCATATCCTATGCTGCACCCTTTGATTAAAGACAATATTAATGACACGCTTTCGGGTAAACCTAAAGGCAACGTCAAAGCTGTCCTGTGCCCTTTATCGCATCGCCCCCTTATTTATATGTACGGCCAATCACTTAGTATAGGCTCAGGTAAAATTATCTATTTAAAAGAATTCACCTCGTAATATTTCTAATATTCCGTTGCCCTCACTTTTTTACTTTCAGGATTTTCAAATGATGTTTGCTTGCTACATTACGGAAACTGTAATTTCATATCGGATGATCATGCTGTGATATTTTACGATAAAGTAAGTCCATCCGAAAAATAACCAATCCGGTGATAACTTCATTTCGGGTATTTTTCGCAGATCACGAATACTTACGAGCTGATCAACTACAGCGAATACAATACGATAGTCGACGGAGTATGTTACACATGCGATATATCACGTAACGGTGTTGAGAAAGGTAAACAAGCCCCTAACACGGATAAAACGCCGGTTACAAAACCTACGAAAATTCCACCGAAGAAGAAACCCATCACGTCATCTGTTTGCTGCGACACCGAAACCAAAAGAACAGGGTCAACTGTCATGGCGGCCGAAGCTCGAAGTATATATAAGAAATTACTCAACGATATCGACAGATTGGTGTCGAAGTCGCAAGAAGAAATGTCAACTATCGCTGAAGAGGATTTGAACGAGATTTCTAAAGCTATCAAGAACACACCAACTAATTCAAATCCTCATCAGGAGATGAGTAATAAAAAACCGATGAAAAAGAAAAAAATCATCTCGAATAAGCGAAAAGCTCCGGAAAAAAGTAAGTTGATCTATTTCATTGGTATTTTCCAGTTCACTGATTGACGACAACACGTTGTAGGTGATAACGGTGATTCGAAAGCATCGAAAATCCCTCGTAAGACTCAAAACACGAGTAAACAAAACACCGAAACCATAGAAGATACACCTCCGGTGACTCTTCAAAAGCCACCCAAACCGACAGCACAACCCCAAGAACCACCCGCGGCAAAACGTCGACCGACGAGATCTAAAAGGCGACGTATCGGACGAGTTAAGAAATCCAAGAAAACCAAAACAACTGAATCAAAGATCGCCTCTGATGACGTAGATCGTGCCAAACATACAGAAAGCGATCATAGCGACGCTGAGTACATCCTAGGAGATGATTTATTCGTGAATCCGAAACGAGTAAGTAGTTTTTAAACATGTCACTTTCTAGACATACAGTTTTTAATTTCATTCCTCCGTAGAAACAATGCCGTTGCCAGTCAAACCGCGTGGAATTTCCAAACGGTCGCGATAGCAGCTGGGAACGTTCAGCAGTCCTGAATCACGGATCATATGTACGTTTCGGATGCATAGAATTCATATTCAGCATCGTCCACTACCCTGTACCCTTCGAAGAGCGTATATACGCCGCCTCCAAACCACACCCAAATCCTCAGCAGCCTCCGCCTCCGACTGAGCCGCAACCGCAATCTGTATCCACAGAACAACCGCTGCTTGGTTTTTATCGCGAAAACAAAGACGACCTGTCGTTAAAGCTAATGTCCATATTGAATTTGTTATCGTCCAAATCATCCGATAAGGATTCTTCATCTCCGAGTCACGCATCTCCGTCGTCGTCGTCGTTCTCGTCCAGATCGAATTCACCCGTTTTACATAACGGTAACGTCGACGATCCTGAAACCCCCACCGAACATGTCGATGGGCAGATTGAAATCACAGGGTGAAAAATCTCCGTCTGCGTTTCCTTTTATGATCACCGTTCCGATTGATTCGTATTGTGATATGTATTTCCCCCTAGTCGAATAATTCGTTTTTCGTTTGTTTCACTAGCAAATGAATTTTATAAACTGTGTTGCAATGTTTCATGTTATAAACGTACTTTTTTTCTTTAGATTTCCGTTTGTTTTTATGCCCTTGTGTATATTTTATTTATAATTGTTCGATGTGTAATGTTACGAGGGTAGTGCACGCCATGTGGTGTTCTTCGTTTTATTTATTAAGGATCACTCGCGCACGTGAAGCAAATTTTCGTGTTTTATTTTGAGAATATGAAGGTATTTCGAGCTTGTTTTCAAGCATTGAAGTATTTTAAAGTTGTTATGATAAATTGATAATTGTAACTGTGCATAATTTGTTACGGATATTTCAAGTCCTATAATAATATATTGTTTGACTGATTTCACGTGTTGATTTTCGTATTGGAACCGCGTACTTAATTAGATGAGTTTCTTTCGTGAAATAAAGAACAAGTATTTTCTCATAATGAAACAATCATTTAACTAAAAGTACATCACCGATTCGCTTTATTCATAAATTAAAATTACATACGATGTAATAAAAACAAAAGTATAAAAATAATACAAAAAATAAAAGCACAGAAACATATTGAGATTTAGACTAAGTAGTGTATCTACTACACACGAAAACAATTAAACATATCCGAGTCTTTTCGATCATTCGTTTTGATCGACCTTCAAAATAACTCAAAGTCAGGGAAGAAATTGTTTTATCGAATTTCATTGGATTTACCATCAGAATCCTCTTGTTCGATTTCATCATATACTTCACACTCCATAACGCCATTACTCAAATCGGCGATATTTCGCTCGAATTTTCTCAATCTATTACGATATTTCTGATTTTCATTTAATAGAACTCTATTTCTTTGCCTTAATTTAATATTTTCTTGCAATCTTTTCTCGTACAGTTTACGATGCTTTTCGCATTCGATTTTCAAAGCTTTATTTTTCAACTTTAATTCTTCATTTTCAGTGAAAAATTTCTGATACGTGCTTAATAACGTTTCATAGGCAATACGCGCGTCTCTATTAGACTTCTTAGGTTCTTTCTCAGGTAAAGTGAGCGTTTCAGTTTTCGTATCCGAGCTCGATTCCGATGGCTGATCGTTACTAGTTTCTTCGTGATTTAATTGTTCAGTTCCTTCGTCTACTTCTATTTCGTCAATAGGTATGTTTTCGATTTCATTGCATAATGTCTCGATTCTGTAATAAATCATGGTTTAATATAGAAATTACCGAGAATTAACGAAATACTAACTTCACTTCAGTTTCGGCAAAAGGTGGCAAATACTGAGTAGGAACTGCGTCCGATCTAAGCTTACGGGAATTGGTAGGCGAGTAGTTTAACATTCTTTGAATCATGGGCTTCTCGAAAGCATCTTCCGGAAAGTGTTTCGAGCATATTCGTGCTAGATTCAACAGTGTTATGGTGTTATGAACCAAAGTGTTACGAAGAAACACATCCACTTACCGTTGTTTTCGTTGAATTTATATGGTTTTTTACAAGCCGCCGTCCACTTTTTACGTACGTCAAGATTTTTCGGGAAACTGAATAGTTTCAGTTGTCGTTCTTTCGCGTTCGTCGACGACGTCTTACAACCGTTTATTGAGCAATTCGGCATGGTGGAGGACTGAAGGTGTACTCGAGTCAGGAAGTATTGAGACGGGTATTCACATAGTGCAAGTAAATCAACGAAGTTACGTTGCCGAGAAGTACTAGTTTTAAATTACAAATCAAAACGCGAATTATAAATAATATTAATTAATAGTTCACCGTCAACAACGAAACAACAGATAAGACGAGCAAAATTATCAAAAAAATTTCCATTAAAAATTTATAAACAAAACACATTAGTTTGATATTTAAACTGTAGGCAGCGCTGTAAACTTTACAGGAGAAAATGGCGAAATTCATTTTTTTCAGTTTAAAAATTCAAATTACAAACTTTTTAAAGGGTTTTGAGGCTTATTATTGCAATTTCGAGATAGAGATCTGTAAAGTGTGAAGTTTATTAATTAAAGGATTTCTTCGGTACATTATCAATGGATGAATTATTCAATTATCTGCAGCAATTAATGGAAAATTATCCGCGATATAATTCCTGTTACGAAATTTTTAAAAATTGTAGACAGCGCTTGAAGAATTAAGTGATTTTTTTAATTTCTAGCAGAACTAACATTCCAAGATGGAATCCATCCACGCCTTATGAACTTTCCTCACTATTTTATTCATCTTTCCAGAAACGAATTGATACAGTTTTATAATGATTTTATAGAATTTGTCTATTGTCAAATCAACTCATTGTAAATTATACCGGAAATAGTCCTGAGATTCGATTTGATAAACGAAACGTAATATCTAATTCCTGCATTCAACGATAAGATCGCAAAAAAAATCTAAGCAAAATGATGTACCTAACTACCTATGATAATGTTGAAAAAAGTAGATTACAAAATGAATCAACTAGTTTATCTTACTTCCGAAAAAATTGATTGCAACTTTGTAAGAAACACTGATACATTTTTTCGTGAGATTAATAGTCGCAAAGATGAGGGTTGTAAGCTTTATATTTCTGATTATTCAATTAATACGAATAAAACCATTGGTAAGTAATCTAAGAAAAGATTTTGATTTTCTGAGAATTTTGATAGTGATACAATATCAATTAATACTAGAGTGACCCTTTATTTATGTTTGGTGGAAAAAAAATTTCGAATTTTTCAGGTGCCACCATCAAAAAGCGTTACCTTCTATGGAAAAATAATTCCCTAAAAATTTCATCCAAATCGGTCAATATTTACCGATGTCTCAAGCGAGTAAAAATTTGAGTAGAGGTTAGAGCCCGACATGCATCAGCTACCACGATCGACCAGCGGTACGAACACCGTAGCGCTCGGGCGTTAAAACGCGGGTCTCTGATCATGCCGCGTAGTTTAGCGGGGATAACAGTGGTGCGACGGGCTATTCAAGTTGACAAACATTCAACACGTTTGAGGCACTAATCATGATCAATTTAAATGAAATTTTTATGAAATCACTTTCAAATGTAGGTAAACCATTTAAAAATTTTCAAGGTCATTGCTAATGAGAACTTGTGGAAATTGATTCGTGAAATCATCGCGTTTATCGGCGTCTCAACGCCGGAGCGCTACGGTGTTCGTAGCGCGATTCGCTCGTGGTATCTGAGACGCGTCGCGCTCTAACTCCTACTCGAACTTCAACTCTCTTGAGGCACGGGTAAATATTGACCAATTTGGGTAGAGTTTTTATGGAATTATTTTTTCATGAAAGGTAACTGTTCTTCAGGGTGGTATCTGAAAAATTCGGATTTTGAAAATAATAGTTTTTTTTACGCTTTAAACGTCTAAAAAATACATAACGATAACTCATTTTATAGAGAAAATTTCCATGAATTGAATAACTAACCTTCAATGAAATATTTCTATTTTTCACAGAATTCAAATGAACTCGCGCAAGAGTACTCCGAGATCTATCAAAGTTTAACACAAGAAATGAAATTGCTCCTTTTTGAGGATGAAGAAGACGATTCGATAATAGATATTATTAATTGTTTAACAGAAATGATGAAATTAAATCAGAAATTACTAGAAGCTAACGAAAAACTAGTCAATTCCTTGACTAACCGTATTAAAGTTAAAGAAAATCAACTGAGGCAAAGAGAAAGCGGAGAAGTAGTGAGTATTTATATGTACTTGTGAATTATATTGAATAAAACATTTTCTAGGGGTATTAAACATCAAGATGAAAATTTGGGTGAAAGAAAGTACTTCTGTAGTCTTTAATCAACAATAAAAAACTAAGCGCGTATAGTTTAAAGAAAAAATGTTTTTCCTTTCATTTTCAACGTATCTATTCGAATTTTCCTTTGTGTTGTATTTTAGAACGAAGAAGAACTGAAACCATCATCGCGAGAATATTTCATAAACAAAATTGATAAATTTTTAGCAGAACAGGACGCTGAAGAAATCAGTTTCTTAATGAAAATGCTTGTGTATTCAGATCAATTTCTTTCTTCAGCAAGTCATTTCACACAAAATCAAAGTGAAATAAAGAATAAAGTGAGAAGCCTTTATAAGGAAAAACATGAAACCACAAGGAAAAATATGCAATTTTATCGTTCCGTAGTAAGTAAAGTAAATTCCTCATTTTAAATTTCTTCGGTAATCACCATTCTTGAAATTATTTCAGCTACACGCCTTACAAGACACGATATCAGATACTCTTTCGAATGTGATCATCAAAGGTGTCGAATTAGACCCTTGGAATCCCACCGTAAGAGATGTTGAAGAAATGGAAGAACGAAGATTAAAATGGCTTTATATTTTAACCGAAGTGCAAAATCCATTGGTGGAAAACTTAAAAGAGGCGATGAGGAAAAAAAATATGGCACTTTCCGAATTTTGCACAAACGTCGCTATATCTCATAAATTAACCTATTTACTTGAAGATTGCGCTCTACGTTCCGACCAGTCGTGTTTCAAATTAGCCGAAAAATTCGAAAAGCTATTTAAAATAAGCGTCGTTCTTGACTTATTCAAAAATGCTTAGGAAATCATTAAAATGTACTTCGAGGGCTTGAAAATGACCTCCTTTGATGCATAGCTTTCGCCTATTTTAACGGGTTTCGTAGATTTTAATTATTTTTATTTAAATAATATCGCAAAGAAATCTTGGATAATTACTTTAAAAATTATTTTCTTGAAATACTTAACCGATTGTATTTTATAGTAATAAATAATTATTGTAGTTCTTTTAAAATTCGAGACTTAGAACAATGAAGGATAATGATGAATTATTTATCAATAATTATCGACATTTTCATGTCTTGGCTATGGCACATAAAATCGAAAAATGTCACAAAAAATCGTCACGAGAAAGCATCATGCGGTTGTCATGATAACCGTCGTCATGGCGACGTGTCACCCTCATGAGTAATCTTAATATTTTCATGTCATGATGACATGTCACAGATGAAAGGTTATTGTTATGGCGACAAATCATGATTATAAATGATACGATGACAAGCTGGTGTCATGGCAACGTGTCATGCTCACGAATAATCTTGATATTTTCATGTCACCATAACAATTCGTAGATGACATGTCGATGTCATCGTTATGGTGACATGTCATGATCATGAGTGATATACTACACGATGACAAGTCATTATCATGGTGAAGTGTTATGGTGGTTGATACCTGTGATATATAATGACTTGCTATGCTGAACGTCATTGGAATGGTCCAGTGTCATGATCGTGATATAATCATGTCTTGGTGATATGTCAAATGACATGTCATGATGATATCTTATGACCATGCTATGGTAACAGGTCATGGTGACCTGAATTTTCGAGAATTTTTGTGAGAAAAGAAAATTAAATTGGAGAAGTACACACACCGGGTGTCCAATTAATCTTAATCCGCTTAATAATAATTTTCGTTTTTGATTGCAAGTTGATAACACTTGTTTAATGTTACATAGAGTAATCAATGTTGCCAACCACAGTGCACACATCGAATTGGAATATTTGGGATGCTGACATTTATATTTCAATGGCTGCAGTACTAAATCAACTCCGATCGATTTTATGACCATTATTGGAACTCATTCCAAAGGCAATTTTACATCAGAACGGTGAAGGCAATGAAGCAAATTGTATATTTTAAATCAAGAAATCTCATAATAATATAAAACATACAACAATTTTTTTCTAACACGTACTCCCCCTCTCCTCCTTCCATCTCCTACAAACAATTCAACAAATTGCCTCGATGAGTACAATTTAAATCCTACTTCTAATTTCTCGAATCCGAGCACGAAAAATCTATCACGCCATTGATCAAATACAATGTTAGTAATTTTTGAGAACGTATTTACTAATAAAAATTCATCGTAAATTCATACATAACTCATTCCAACGAATTAATGATTCTTGAAACTTTATGTAAAAGGTGATTAAATCCGTAAGACTAAATGAACTACTACATTGATCTTCTGCATTCGTAATGATAAAATCGTAAAAATAATCAAATAAAAATACGCCTGATAGCGATAAAAGACGTACTGAAAATATCGTTTATATTACCCACGTTGATCCCTCGTTATTGATTCCGTTTGATTTTAACCTCAAATGAAACCGCTAGATTTGTCGCGAATACAAAAATTTTCCAATATGAAGCTTCTAATTGTGTTCATGATGATTTTTCGAACCGTATTCACGATGTCGTCGGTAAGTTCGAGGCATTTTAAGTAAGATTTTGATAAATAAATGGGATTAATTTTAATAACATTTGGTAAATTCGAACGGGTTTGAGATGGTAAATTCACCAATTACAATGAGCACCGCTTAATCGGATCGCATTGGGACCAACAGAATTCAATTCTATTAAGCGGTCTATTCTAATAAGAGAGCATAGAAAAACAGAAAAATTTATTTAAAAATTCACAACTCAAATTTATAGATACTTTACATACATACACAGATATGGATAAATAGGTATTTTTTTCAAATTGATCAGGTCATGTGTTATTTAATCAATTTTGTAAAAAAAATCTTAAATTTTTGTTTGTTTCTTGTTCTGATCCAACATCTCATTAATAAATACAGTAGATTTATTATGCTAGTCGAAATTTTCTCCATAGTATTGTACTTTTTGATATGTAATTCAAAAATATTCTATTCTATTAACCGATCAAATACTCTCCATTCATTACAATAAGCGATAATATTTGTACATGAAAAGGTACAAGCGCTCCGTTCCAACCAATTTCGATTCTATTAAGCGGTTCATTCTAATAGCCACAATCCTATTAAGCGACGCCTACTGTAATTAGACTTGCTTGAGTACAATTGTTTTAATGGAGTATTTATGCTTATTAAAATACCCTTTTACAGATTTCATCCGACGAATATTACGAATTTGTCGAGGATTTAACAACAGGGTTTAAATTACTGGTTCAAAAGAGCGAAGAAAAATATGTGATAAAAAGTGTTTCAAATTTCATGGCAGTTTTATGTTCATCTGCAATAAATTCCCTTCAGAAGTACGATAAAACATACAGTACAATTCAAAAACGTTTGGAAATTATAAAAAAACGACCGAAGAAAGAAAAAAAAGAAATGGTAGGTAGTTTTTGGATTTCCATGAAAATTTTAATTTCTCGAAAGCATTTACGTTTATTTGCATATTTTCTACCCCAGGAAATAACTATTGAAACGGAATTCCAAGAATATTTCGAGAACGAGCTAGATTCAGTTTTACTCGATAAATACGTCTTGGAAGAAAATTTCTTAAATAAAACTAAATCAAAATTGGACGAGTTACAATTGCTGCTCTCCTCTTTCCTCATCAAACAACATTCGATCGTAACGGAAATAATTGAACTAGGCATTGAAAGGAATGTAGCCATAGCAGAAGAAGAACGTCAAGAAAATGAACTAAATGTGAGTATTGTAACAAAATAACAAAAATTTTAAAAAAGGCCCAAAACATAGATCTACAGATTAATTTAATTTTAATTTAAAACTTTTTTCGCCATTCCAAAACCATGAATTTTCTTCAAGAAAAACGATATCACTGCGCTTTGGACTTGGAATACGGGCAACTACTCATGTTTCTAGGAAACCTCCGAATAAATTTTCTTTCAATTTTTCCATATTTTCTATCGAATGTAATTTTTCGCAGGATATTTTAGATAACACAATATCGGATAAATTGGCTGAAATGGCATCCGATGGGGTCAACTTGGAACCGTGGAGACCAACTGAAAAAGATATCGAAGAAATGGAACAAAGAAGGTTACAAACGTTGTATATTACTACAAGGGTGGAAAGTCCAAATGTGTTGGCGGTCAGGGAAAACATAAAAAATGCAAACATGACAATTTCCGAATTTTGCGTAAACTCCGCTTTGATTCACAAATTGAGTTATGTAGTTGAAGATTGCGTCATGAAATTAAATTACACGTGTTTGGAGGCCACAACTAACCTCACTAGTTTATTTAAAATGAGAACCGTTCAAAATATTTTAATGCCGGAGTCCGAAAATGATTTTATGTATTAGTAAACCAAGCCTAAATTTTACAATTTGCTTCTAATAACCGTTTGTTTTAGTAAAAAAAAAAAGCATAATTTTTTTTTAGGGATCTCATATGGTACGAGTATAATTTTTTTATTTGAAATAGTCGCTGTTTTATTCTCATTAAAAAAAATTAATGTACCAAGGATAGCGCATCCCAAAATTTAACGAAGTCTATTGAACCTCAATATAATATGTAATACTTCGATCACTAGTGCTAACGATGCAAAAGTAATATCACCATACTTATGTAATTATCATAATAAATTAAAAAAATGAGTCATTTTTATTTTACAAACGAATTATTTAATGAATATAACATTTTACATAATTTAAAGTCAGGGTAAAACATCGTAATTACTTGAATGTAGAAAGCACACTATAATTTTTTAGGCGACACAAAACTGGTTAACTTTCTTTTGATTTTTTTACGAGGAAATTTGTAGCCCTATAAGGCCTTTTGTGCATATTGGGTATGTATTTGTATATTAATAATTAGCATTGAAGGTACATGTTCCCCCTACGAAGTCAGGGACCCGAGGTCCAGTTCGACAGGGGGGGAAGCATCCTAAAGGATATAAATTATGGAACCGAATGTGACTCGCTGACCATCAGAGTTTTTGCATAACTTTTACGCAAGTTCAGGAAATTCTAAACAAATTTTAATCGATTCTAAACTATTTTAACTAAATTAATATCGTTAAAATAGTTCAGAATCGATCAAAATTTGTTTAAAAGTGTTTAAAGTAGTTCAAAAATTGCCTAAGATTGTATAAAAACTGTTAAAATGGCTTAAAATCGATCCAAATTTCTTTGAAAACATCTAAAATTTGCCAAAATCGTAAAAATATCGTTAAAATTGTTGTAAATTGTTTGATATATTAACAAAATTGCACAGAAACTCCTAAAATAGCTTAAAATCGATCCAAACTTCTTTGAAATCATCTAAAATTTTCCAAAAATGTAAAAAAGTCGTTAAAATTGTTGAAAATTGTTTGATATTTAAAAAAATTGCGCAGAAACTCTTAAATTAGTTAAAAATTGATTAAAATTTGTTCAAAATCATCTAAAGTTACACAAAATTATCAAAATGATGTTAAAATCGTTGAAAATTGTTCAATATTTGCAGAAAACTGCTCAAATACTGTTAAAATGTTGTTAAAATGGATCAGAATCGTTCAAAATTTATTCAAAATCATCTAAGAATACACAAAATTATCAAAATGTTATTAAAATTGCTAGAAAGTTGAGCAAAGCGACTAAATCAATGAAAAAATTGATTAAAATCAAAAACATTTTCAATGCACAATTTTTTAGCACTTTTAACAACATTTCGACAATTTTGCGTAACTTTAGACGATTTTGAACAAATTTCGAAAAATTTTATTTCAACAACATTCCAACAGTTTTTTACTAATTTTGTGCAAATATTTAACAATGTTGAACAGTTTTAACGTTTTGAAAATTTTGCGCAATTTGATGTAATTTTAAGCACATTTTTGTTAAATTCCAAATCAGTTTAACAACATTTCAACAGTTTTTATGCAATTTAGTGCAAATAACTACCAAACAATTTTGACAATTTTGCGTAATTTTATGCTATTCTAAAAATTCTTTGCAATATTAACCAAGTGTTTCATTAATTTACTCGTTCTGCTCAACTTTTGTGCAGTTTTGCGCAAATATTAATCAACTTAATCAATTTCATCAACAACATTTTAACAGGTTTTATGCAATTTTGAGTAAAAATTGAACAATTTCAACATTTTGACATTTTTGTGGAATTTTAAACCAATTTTAATTAATTTAAATATATTTTGACATTTTTCAAGAATTTCTAAGCAAATTTTTCATCAGCTTTGAGCTACTTTTACAAATTTTATTTTGACTTCCTTAAGGGAAATTTTTGAATTGAATGCTAAAATACGTAAATGGCTAAATACGAAACTATATATCTTCGAGTTTTCTAACCTTTCTCCTAATCATTGAAAATTTCCCGAGTTTTGATTTAAATATTATGAAGTGATGGTATGATAAACAAAAAACCCTTAATCTTATTCATCTTGGAAAAAAGGTACGCACACGTGTAAATGATACTAGAAAAATAATCCAGTTTGGATTTGTGGACAAGAGATGAAACCAAATGAATCACAGGAAACCTATTTCTACCCCGATCAATAAATCATGACAAACAACTTGGGAAAAATTCTACCACAAAAGGCAAAAATGGAAAAATACTGCGGAATTTTTCAGCATAAATAAAAAATCCAATAGGTTTAAACCCATGCGAGATTTTTCTCCGGAGTAGGAGTAACATCGATACCACTTCCAGCTGCAGCAGGTTCCCAAGTAACGGTTGGTTTACTCTTTGATAAAAGTATATCGACTTGCGCGGGTTTTGTTTTTAGTTCGGTTGCATGAACCTTGTAGGTTGAAGGTATAGTTCGCGTTACCTTTCTCTACGACTACATTTCGTTTACGAGGTTTGCGTATTGTGCGGTAAATTTACATTCGAGATAATAATTCGGCGGTTTGCGCGTATACGAAAATAAATATCGATAATTAGTTCAGTGTATGTGCAAATTTCATCATCGAATTGCAAAGGATACGTAAATACGGAATTTCGATCAGGTAGGAATTCCAAATGATTAGTTAGGGTTAATGATCTTACGAATATAAAATACGTATTTTTTCAAACGAACGTGAAATTTGATAAATCTCTTGTTTACTTCCCACAATCGTACATTCGTCATATGACGCGACGAGATTTTACTTTATTGTGTCGTCTGGCACGTAGGATACACCGGGGATAGTTTCGATTCGCGAATTCTTTTATTGCAATAAATGGTTTTTATTATTGTATCGAAGAAATATCTAAAACAGAGCCATACAAAGATCTGTAGCGATCGAATGGCCAACGCAACGTAATAGCACGTTTTTATTTTATGGATTTTTAAATTTTACGACATTTTTGACGAATTTAACTTCAGTATGACGCACTCGCTACACGTATCGATCGAGTAGGAAGCGTTCAAAGCGATATAATACACGATTCGTGTTTTCCAGGAGGAAATTAATGGTTGGTTTTCTATACTTGGCAACGTCGCTTCAAGTTTTGTAAAATCGAAGAATGAATTTGGGTTATTTTTGTGCATTTGTATACGATTAAAACTGGTTGGAAAACGTGGTCGTAGAAAATGATGCAATTGGGGTCGAACTTGCCATAAAATATGGCAACACTGCAATCTGTGTTTTATAATGAATACTTTTATATTTGGCAACAATGCACAACTGGCATGTAAAATTGTACTAATTTTGTAAATTTGGCAACACTGCACAACATTTGCTTGGATCTTCATTTCCATAACCTTAAAAAGACAGAAATCACACTTGGCCAAAATCGTAGTATTTTCTAAACCTGGCAACGTCGCGTCAATAACATTGGCCGTAATTTTAATATTATTTGTTTGAAACATTTTTCTTACTATTTGCACGTACTTTTTAGAATTTTTCACCTACACCTTCTATTTTCTCTCCCCACCGAATTCCAAAATGGAGCCAATTTTTCAAGGGGAAAAAGAGGGGGTTATTTTTTACAACAATATTTAAATTTAAAATACTGAGGGAAAAATTTTTCACATTTTATCACAAAAATCAGCAATTCTTATTATTTATCATTTTCGGGGAGTCCGGGGGGAGGGGGGTTGTCACACGTTACCTTCTTCTACAAAATCTTTTAAAAAATGACTAAGGGGTTGGTTTTTAAGAATTCGAGAAAAACATGAATTTCTCAACTCAAAAAACCGGAGGTGCTCTGGCAAATCGAAGCAATTTTTTGAAAAATTCTCGTTTTGAACGTTTTTTAAATTTTCAATCCAGAAAGTAAATCTCCTCAGGTCATTGACTTCGATTCGAATGAGTTGAGTTTTTGAAAGGAGAAATTGAAAAAACTCCCTAATCAAAATTACCGCTGACCAAATTTACGTTTCAGTTTTTAGGAAATTTTTGAAAAATTGAAATATTGAGATTTTTGGTAAAAATAGGAAAATAAATAAAACCGAGTTTATTCTGATTTGGTTGTAATTGCCTAAAATATGTTTCCATCTTGATTTGGACTTTCAAAATGTCATCTGTGTTTTTAAATTGTTCTGGAGGCTCCAGTGCAATGTTCCTTATTTTCAGGATTTTTTATATTCTTCAGAAGTCGTACCCATGAAATTAAGCTGTTAAAAATTTAGTCTCTGACCACTTTCTACCGTTTCCATCTAATTATCAACATTTTTGGGAAATTTCAGTACACCGCTTCATAACTGATTTCTGACCAGAATACGAGTAATTTCGGCAAAAGAAAAAATTGGATAATTTTTTTTTTTAATATGATAGTTTGAGAATTTTGAAATAAAAATAGTCTCCAAAATTTCCAATTGTTGTATTTTTTATACATCACAAATCTTGATTAAACCTAACCCCTCCCTCTCCCCCCCCCCAAATATAAAGATAGTAATTCAGTTTTTCTCCATTTTATGGAAGGCTGATTTGTTGCCTAACAAGGAAACCTCTTCAGATGACTGGCTTGGATTTGAACGAGAGTTGGATATTTGAAAAGAGCATGTTAGAAAACCCTTTTTAACCAAAATTTCGACTGGTCAAGTTCACATTAAAATTTTTTAAGGATTTTAAAAAATTTTAAACATTACATAAAAAACTGAGTCAATTTTGAGAAATGGTATAAAATCACTAGTAAAATAAATAATTCTAACCTCCTAAATCGGAATTCCGCATTGCTAAGTCGTTTTGGAGAATCCAGTATGATTTCCGTTTTCTCCAAAAAATTTTAAATACTGCAGAAATCGTTTATATGACATCAGATAGCTAAAAACTTAATTCTCGCTTATTCTCAACAATCTCAACTGAATTATGCAAATTTCTGGAAAATTCCAGCCGATCATCCTCGAGTAGGTAATTCTCCCAATCAGCTCTTTTATTGAAAAAAACTGCGAATCAGGAAAAAACCACCGAATACCTGCAACAAACTCTAACACAACTGACAAATCATTTTCCTTTTCATTTCCGCCGATGTTGAAAACCCTCATGTTTGCTACATTTGGCAACACCGCATCACTGCGAATTCAATTCCTCGCTTCCGCATTCCTCTCACGAGCCCTTCATGAAAAATAAAAATCACCACTTTCCTTATCATCCACTTGTCCACGTCCTCAAATCCGTCATCGCGTTACAACCCGACATGAAATTCAATCGATCACGACTCGTTCAATTGGGCACGCCATCATTCCCATATGATCATACCACCTACACTCGCAATGCGCGCCGATAACAGATGTAATAATTTTATCACTTCATTACAAATTATACACGCATGATCGCCATCGATCGCTGTATCGAGCCAGTGCGGATATTTAAATATGTATTGTGTACCCAAAAAGCCGAACGCGCCGTTACACAGCGATAAAATGTGTAAACAAACCGAACGGATTCGCCCAATTTTACAAGGAAGTGTAGACAGTGTTACGAGTATTTGCGTGTCATCGTGTTTCTTTTACTGTCTGCCTCGTCGAGCCGAAGATGTGTGGAAAAACGAGGTGAAATTCGATATTATGGAAAGTATACCTACGTGTTTAATCATTGACGATTAATTTCGCCTATCCGAGGCAGCCAGGGCTACACATACGCGAGCATTTGTCTAGACGCGAACAATGTTTGTACAATTGTTATATAATCTTCGTCTCCGGTATTCTTATAACATCTGATGGTTGATTTGTTTGTAGCAAAAACTAAACGTAGATAATCTATATGACTCGGCCAATTTCAAACATAAATACTATTACTTTTCCGGTTCCCTCGTATACGCAGAACCATTACGTTGGTACATGTTTACGTCGCAAATTGAATTTTTATCTAAATTATGTAAACCAATTGGTGCATTATCTGCGTTCATATCGCACCCGAACCATACTTCATACCCATGCAAAATTATTATAAACGGCATCACTCAAAAAACCGCCTTAGCTCCAATTATATCGAAATTACATCTCGACATCGTAAATTACACTCGATTGTTCTACACGCATAATTCCGATATAATTTCATATTCAAATCGTAACAACTTGGCGTTTTAATTCGACGACATTTCGTATTATAAAATAATTCCCGATGCCTATCGCGCAAAAAAGCTACATAACGAGCTGACATAATTTTCCATATCACAGAACGTGAATTTCCCAAACCAACGAGAACGTGGTTAAGCGTAAAAATTCGACTTGTTTCGGGCCTCGAGTTCGCAATGAGACGAGACATTTGGAATGATCATCGTCGGCGTTAATTATCGTATCGCTTCATCTGCTCGTAAATCCGTCATCGATCAAATCACCTACAAGAGCTACATCGTAGACTTAAATTATTACATTGTTCGAGATTCGAACACACACGAGATACGATAAAGATCAATATGTCAGGGTGAAGGCATCGATGTATTTAGATTTGTAATCGAAACCTAACACTCGCGTCAATCCATTTCCTCTTCATACAATCGAACGAGTTTCTAATCCTCTACGGCCTGATTAGTCCAAGAAAAAATCCCAATAAATCGTAATTAAAGTAAATACACTCGAACGTACGCGCTCAAAGCTTATTCTAGTAGATTGAAGAAAAAAATCGTGTGGTATAAGAAACCTCACGTGTGAGCGGATTAATAAATTATCGTTATGAACACGCGAGTACTTCGACGGACATGAAGTTGAAATAACCAGCGAAAAGAAATTTTAATCATGGAGAAATGCTACATGTATTTTTGTACATCTGGTTCGTATTTATGGTTAATTTCTCTCAATTGATTTTGGAACACAGAGAATGTACTTTCTCATTTTTTTCATATAAAATGATTTTTTTTTTCATTTTATTTGCTCTTTCAGCCTATATTTTAAAGGGTTTTAGATCATGTGACTACGAAAGCTCGTTTTTGATTGGGTCAATTGAACGCGTCGAAAAAATCATAAATCGTCAAAAAAATTCTTGTAAAACGTTATTAGCTGCTGAGACTTAAATTTTTATCATTTTTCAAGTTACTGTTTCGTTGTTTTGCAACAAAAGTTGAATTTTTTCAATTTGTTTTTATTATCCTTCCCATTTAAAATTAAAAATACGGGAGCAATGAGAGTACTTTAGAGTGAAAATATCTATTAAGTTATGAGGAATCTTCATTTTTTGATTTTATTGTTCAAAAATCAAATTTCTTTCAAAATTAGACAAAGCTCTAAGAAATGAGACCAAGGTCCGAAAATGTTCATCTCAATTTGACTTCAACGTGTATTTTTGATAAATTAAAAACATAACCGCATTTAGAAAGGCTATAGGCAGGTAAGCATAGGCGATTGTCCCCGGGCCCAAATTTTGATAATATTTGGGTGGGAGTTGGGTACTGGTTACCATCGAGAAACGTTCATGACCAAAATTTCAGCTCCCCCTCCCCCCGCCGTTTTTGAGAAATAATTTTTTTTTGTCGAAAGTCAGATAGGAATTTTTTCCTCAAATT
This sequence comes from Maconellicoccus hirsutus, assembly GCA_003261595.1. NCBI lineage: Eukaryota > Metazoa > Arthropoda > Insecta > Hemiptera > Pseudococcidae > Maconellicoccus > Maconellicoccus hirsutus. Next base: position 46,790 of record QBDW01001615.1, read on the forward strand.
ATAGCGAACGGATTTAATCGAAATTTCGCTACATAATAGACCCTTATAAGGGCCTTCTATGAAAAAATCAACAACCCCCCACTCCAATTTTTTCCCCTCCAAACGGGTGTTTTCAACTTTATTTATTTTTTGTAGGTATCTATCTCACTCTGCAAAATTCTCAAACCTTATTTTTTAGATGTATTTTCGATCTCTAGATATCATATATTTTTTTCAAAATTTTGCCTCCACGGGGTCGTGGTCAAAAATTGCAAAAACCGCGCGCGCAAGTTGGCCGATACTTCCCACTATGCGGTAGCGCCTCGTTTACATTTACGCGCGACGTCGCGTTAGGCATGTTACTACATACAAGTGTAAACGAGGCGCTGATGCATAGTGGAAAGTACCGATTACCGCGCGCGCGCTTAAGCTCAATATTTGAAAATTTTTTTTCTCAAAATCTACCGATTTTTGGGTTATGGTTCGTATAACGTTTTTTGTTTGAAATAATTTTAAGATTATTTTGCGATTTTTTTAGAGTTGAAAAAGACGATTTGAATTACATAGAATAAGCGACTTTTTTTAAATCGTTCTCGATGGTACCCACCTCCCACCCAAATATCATCAAAATCTGGACCCGGGGGCAAATCGCTTATGCTTACCTGCCTATAGCCTTTTTCAAGACTTTCTAATGTTGAATTTTCCAAAAAACAGTAAACTTGAACAATTTGCAAAAATTAACTTTAGCAGATTAAAATTTGTTCTCGAGGATTTTTCGGACCCTTTTTCTTAAAAATGAAAGATTCATCAAAATCTCGAAGAACAACATTTATCATTATAAAAAAAGAGCGGCTTGGGGAGACAAATTTTTTGTATATATTTTTCTAGTTTTCCCTAATTAATTGAGTATTTTAAAAATTCGAACATTCTCTCGTAGTTCAATCTCTGCTTCAGCTTAACAAAAAGCTTCGATTTTCTTTATTTTCACGCCATCGAATCGACCGCTCAAAAGCAGAAAACTCATTATTTTCATATCCTCATTCCTCAACTGCTCAGTGCTCAATGCTCATACCAAAACCACATCCATAGCCGGCGGATCAGCTGACGAAGAAACCTATCTAATCTCGACCTGGTTAACGAGATCAGCGTGAAATCAGCTGATTACAGTTACCTAGGTCCCGAACAACGTATCATGTAGGTGACTGGTTCGCAGTCGTAATTTACGCGATAAAAAAGGAGCCGGAATACAGGTATAACCGTAACTATATTGAGACCTTATTCTATGACGTTGAAAATAATCGCCTATATTTCACGCAGTCTACCATCCTAATTACTAATTAATTTTAACATCGCGGAACGACGATGCCATCGAGTAGGAGGTTATTTTCGTATTATCGAATTCGCATACTCTGGATAATACACGATACAAAGAACCAGTCAGATAACTCGAGGCGTCAATTTGCCCATTCATTGTTATCTCCGGCGTTAAATCGCATTATTATCTATACAATCGAATCAATTATTATAATCAACTCGACGCTACGAGATTCACGAAATTAATTATGTAACGGCGAACAACACCGAGCACCGGAATTAACGCCGTTTCGAGACGATTAATTTGCTTTATTTGGGAGTTTACACGGTCCATGGTCCGTGGTTCGGGGGAGAAACCAGAATCACGTGGCGATAAGAAATTTTCATCTGATAACATCTGGTTTATTCGAAGCGCGATTTAAACGCCGAATTCTTAAATGTACCAATCATCCAATTGGATGTAACACTCATGAGAATTATTTCGTGTTGTTTGCCAGTTCGCGTAGTTCTTTTAATAATTTTGGCGAATTTCCAAAAAAAAAAAAACGCCTGCCGATTTTAATATTTTTTGTGAATTTAAAATCATCAAAAATACTAAAAAACAAATATTTTCTTTAGTATTTTACATATACATAAGAATATTTTGCTGTTTCTGGAATTTTCTGAAGTATATATTTTTTTTTACAAATTTTACAGTTTTTAGTTGGGATTTTTTTTTCTTTTTTTGTTAACAAAATGTTCTCAAAGGTAAGAAATTTGTTGGAAAAATATAAAAATTACACAACCATTGACACAGAAATTGCATCAATTTGATGAAGAATTACAAAGTCGTTTTTGCGATTCCACATTTCTTCGAAGATTACGTGAATTATGAAGCGAAGAATTTTTACAATAAGGAAAATCTGCAGAAACATCGGTTCAACGCGTTGGTTAATTTAAATATGCTAATCGACTCGATACCCGGTAAAGTCGACGTATTGTATTATAATGACGTATTGTAATATTACTCGTGCTAAAATAGGCAATTTAGGTTATTAGTGTTGGAAAAACATAAGGCGGTTTCCAGTTATATTGAAACGTTTATGTGTAATTGTGTACGTCGATGTTTACATTTACGTTGTCATCGTCTCTCTATCTCTCTTCATCTCGACACCTTTCGGAAAGCGCGATAGCGCCGATGTAGGCGCGTAGTAAATTATTATTGTTTCGGTGAAATTTTTTTCACCATTTTGGATACACAATGTGACCGATTACATGGCTAGTTGGAGTTACGTTAAGAAAAATCATACAACATGGGAAAAAGGGAAAGAAGAAATTACACATAAGATAAGCGACGACGTACGCGGTGTCGTTTGATGAAAAAGAAATTTACACGTTTTGACCTCGCAGTACCGTTGACCCATCTATGAGACATGTCTACGAGTATTACAAGTGCAAGATTATATTTTAATGAAAAAAAAAAAGAGGAAAATTAATAATTGTTTGTTTCAACATCGCATTGTGCATTGTCGAGTACCGCATGCTGTAAAAAGTTGGCGAAAACTTGACATCGCTCAATTCCGCAACTTACGCCGAAAGTCGACTCTCACTTTTATACGAAAATCTACACGATCGTAAAATAACACAAACAAGGATGCGCGTTTTAATTGAAAGCGTTTTCAAAAGCCTTTTAATATTTATCACCGGATTAGAAGTATCAACGATGGTGTTTCAAAAGAGCCAGTAAAAATGTTTTCGTGTTTTTGCATGTTGCAATAACGGACACGAGAAAATACGCGATGTAAAGTTACGGTTAAAACTTGGAAATTGAAGAATATTTTTTCTGGTTTATGAGATTTTCCTTTTTTTAATTTCTTGATATTCTTGAAAAAAAAATTATACAAAGGAGTAGATAAAATTACAAAATCAGACAACAAAATTCCTTATTTTTCTTATTTTTTCACTTTTTCTTTTTCTTTTTTTTATTTAAATCTGTTTTATTTTTTATTTTTTCATTTTTTTCATTTTTTCAATTTTTTTATTTTTTCATTTTTTTTATTTTCTCAGTTTTTTTATTCTTTCATTTTTTTATTTTTTCATTATTTTTTTTAATATTATTTTTCTAGTATAAAATTTATTAAATTTTTCTCCAATTTTTAAATTACATAAACAAACAAATTCAATTTTTTATGCTTATTAAAGCTTTTGTCTGCCCAAAAATATATAAAATCATTTGAGATAGTTTGAAAACCCTTTAGAAAACCTTCAGCAAACTTTTTAAAAACTTCTGACAAACTCGTGGCAAACTTTCTACTAACTTTTGGCACGAACTTTCAGCAAACCTTTGACATACCTCCAGTGAATATTTGGCAAACATTCGACATACTTCCTGCGAACTTTCATCAAACTTTCCGCAAACTTTCGACAAACAGTTTCAAAAATTTTAAAAAAATTAGATAAAAACAGAGCAAAATGAGGGGAGGGGGCATGAAGCTTCAACTTGTGTACATGTCCTTAACACAGACATTTTCATGTCGCTTCGTGACAATGATGTTCATCACAACACGTCATTAGACATCACATGTCACTCACAACCATGACATGTCACCACGATAATGACTCTTTCTCGTGTCACGTCATTAGACAAGTTATCACGATATGCCACCGTGATATGACCAAACGTCACTCCCTACCATGACACGTCACCGCAATAATGACGTGGCATGTATGACACGTTATGATGACATGAAAATATCAATTTGCCACATTATCATGATAATGACTTGTTACCTATGACATGTTATGATGACATGAAAACATCGAAATTTCGTGACACTTTTCCGTGGCGATTTTCGAGTTTGTATGCCACATCCAAGACATGAAAACGCCACAAATCCCAACACCCGAAAACATCGATCATCGATTCAAAGCACCAACCACCAAATTCTCATTTCCCTAGAAACAACTCCATTACTCACCTCCAGCTCCAGCTTCAACAATCAAATAACTTGCACCGGAACCGGAACACCGCGAGAAATATCGTATCTGAAAAATAATAAAACAAATGACTATTTCCATTTTAAAACGCTTCAATCTAATTTCCTTTTTCTCGCATCAACTGTAGCCGAAAGGAACCTTCCAGCAGGTTAAACCGGACTCACGGTAATTTGTCCAAAACCACCGTCGCCGGAAATCGAACTCTTTAACAAACGAGGAAATAAAATGCGATTTGTTTTTAACACTTTTCCAAGCGACCTCGTTTAGAATTAATTAACATATAAATATACGTATTTTCGCGGAAAAGTGAAAAATTCGGTAGCCGCGTGAATCGTTTTATTATTTATGATTCATTATGACGAACGAATTTATAATGTTATTAAGCAATTTTTTATACAAAGTTTTTACTGCATTTTTACACCGTCTTATCAACCTTCAGCCAAATAATTGGCGTGAATGTTCATAAAAGGTCGAATATACGTGGGACTAAAAAATCGCCAAAAATACGGAATCGAATATCGATAAACATCGTTTTAATAAATCTCGAATTACGATCAACGCATGGAAACAATTTCGTAAATCTTTTATAAAATCTATACAAACGAATACCTCACAAACTCGCGATTATTTTCCAACACTTCCTTCCAAATATGTCCATTTGTCCAAGCGTAACCAATGCAACACGCTTATCGGATCCAGGCGGATTAATTCGATCACGCACGCTTCGATCATTTGCTCGCCTCGTAATGCTCATAGACGCTCTGCGTCGCACATTCCAATTCCGCGTGATTTTTCACCATCAATAACTACCACCGAAATCGATGCACGATTAACAGCAGGTGTTGACAAAATATTTGTGCAACAATATACCAGCCAAGAAAATCGTGTTGAATAATAATGAGAAGCGCGAGTTTAACCTATAACCAGAGTACGATTACCTTATAGAGATGTAGTTACGATGTGTGGCCTTTTTTTCTGCAACGCTTCTTCCTCGCACACATACGCCGCCGCCACACCACGTCTGCGACCGTCTTTTGTCGTGCCGTTCAAATTCAGCCATGAATAGAAAATTAATTACTTTCTCGATTAGGTTGTTTTCATGCGAAAAAATCGCGCTTGCGTAAAGCGTAATTAGTATTTAGCGGGAGTGCGTTTTTCAACGTAAGCATTCCGAGAGCATGTATCTTCTTTGTTAGGGAGATCAGGGTGATGAGTACTTTGAATTGGCCCCCGGGGATGTTATAATTTTCAAGACTTCCTAGAGCTATAGTTCAATTCTTCAGTGGAATGTGAAATTTGCAATGAATTTGCCATCTCTTGTGGCATGTAGAAATTGTAATGCAGTTTCAATATGTTAACAATTTATGTATTTTTTTTTGAATAAGGAAAAAAAATATAAGCAGTGTTGCCAGGAAGAAAGTGAAAAAAATCTTCATTACTCCATTTGAAAACCTTGAAAGAAGCACCACATCACCAGTGGCTGTATCAATGACAAATTACTCGTAATTATCTGTGCTTATCGGTAAATTACCTGTAATTACTTGTATTTACCATGGTAAACTACCTGTAATTACTCGTATTTACCAGAGTAAATTACCTGTAATTACTCGTATTTACCATGGTAAATTACCTGTAATTACCCGTATTCACCGCGGTAAATTACCTGTAATTACTCGTATTTACCATGGTAAATTACCTGTAATTACTTGTATTTACCACGGTAAATTACCTGTAATTAATTGTATTTACCGGGGTAAATTACCTGTAATTACTCGTATTTACCGGGGTAAATTATTTGTAATTACTTGTATTTACCGAGGTAAATTACCTATAATTACTCGTATTCACCAGTAAATTAGTGTAACTACTCGTATTTACCGGTAAATTACTTGTCATTACCTGTATTTATCGGTAAGTTACTTGTAATTACTCATTTACCAGTAATTAGTGGAATTATTTTTATTTACTGGTAAATTACTTGACATTGCCCGTATTTATCAGTATGTTACTTGTAATTACTCGTATTTACCGGTAAATTGCCTGCATTATTCATGTTTTCTTCAACAAGAAAATTCAAAATTACATGAATTAAATCGATTCGTCTGATCAAGTCGATTTTTTATGAAAGTTAGTCGATTAATCGATTGGAATCGACAGTCTTGAAAGTTACCTCGAACATAACATTTTGGAGGGTTCCTTTCCTTTGGAGCACGGTTTCGACGCATCATTCCAAAGATTATTTTGACGAAACCTTTGAAAAATCCTGCAGTACTTATTCAAAGCACCAAAATGAAGTCATCCAAGATGCAAGAATTCCCAATTCAACGTTCCGTTACCGTGTTACAAAGACCTCCGAAAACATTTCCCAAAGTCTCTCCTGCCAAAAATCTCTCAAATTCAAAACTTTCATCACATTGGTCAATCGTGACGTTCTCAACCCGAAACCACAACCACGTGAATGAAAAACCACAAAACATGCCAACTACGGAGATCACCACACACATCCCCAACATCTTCCCATCGTCTCCGCACGAAGCCAAACGTTCTTATAGCTCGGGAATCTAACGTCCTTGATACGTTTTCATAAAGGATTGCTTAATTTTGCGGTATTGAGATTTGCGCTATGAGAATATAGTGTAAGCTCGAATTAAAAACGACAAGGTCGTCGGAGTCCGTATATCCGAGACCATTTACATGACCGTTTATTTAATTACAAGCGTATTCTCGAGATAATTAAGAATACGTGGAATAACTTTCTCACGAAAAATGATATTTCGGCTTTGATATTTAGAATGTGCATCTTAATACGAGTATTCTTACTGTAATTAGAAAAAGGAAGCGATGACGTTAGGGGAGTTTAGTTGTGTATCTTGCGCATGACTATGGGAGCCGACCACATGAAAATACGACAATTTGAGGATACTCGAATTATGTAAATATTAGTCACGGCTATTGCGCCGATATCATAGCAAATATTAATAAATTTCCATATAACCTTCCCATCAAATGGGTTTTAATTACTTGGAATCTGTCGAAAAAAAATCAACAATGGACCAAAAAATCAATCAGACCAGGAAGGACGATGGTGTTTGAAGTAGGAGTGTTAAAATTAACATAGGTTTTTATTTTTAGAGGTCGTGTTTGTGTAAATCTTGACGTATAGTTGAGAATTTCACGTTTATGTAATTTAACGCGTATAATTAATACTTCCTGCGTATTTTTTCACCATTTTCCGACTATGTAACGAGACCCAACGTATCGTCAATGACACGATACCCATAAATATTCTTTTCTTCGAATATAATTTCGGGTTAAAAACGCGAAAAATTCTACGTGATGGCAATTCGCAAAAGTTATCGGTGAAAATAAGCGTGAGATAATGACCGGTTACACGACTCGAAATGTCAATCTGGACGAGGAAATAGACGCCTCGGAATCGCGAACGCTAATTCGCGGAGGAATCACACTTTCGGCGGCTCTTCAGCAACCACGACCGCGACCAAACGCCGAAATGTCGTCACGCGGTGATCTATGGGTTCTTCGGGTATAGTTCTAAGCGTCGCCACTCGTCACAGGTTCGATTTTATGATTGGAATATCAAATGTAAATAACAAAGTGAAACCCGAACTGTACACGCGCTCGGCTTTGTCGTAGCTCGCGCGCTCGTAATCGACATTCAAGCACGTACGTGTTATACAACTCTGTAGATATTACCATTTAACCAATAGGCGCTGCAAATTGACTACTTTTCAAATCAGATCTACGTGTAGGAGCTGCGATGTACAATATAAACAAAAAGAACCTCAATGAGACTACTCAGGACTTCTTCAGTTCTTCACTCAGAAGAAAGTACCCAATCGATGAATTTTTAGAACCTCAACGCCTCGTTGATTTTCATCGACAGTTGTCGTAAACCGCAAATGAAATGTAATTATTAAATTTCTTCATCTCGGATGAAAATTTCATAGCCACCACCATCATCGGTATCGCGGAGAAGGACGCGATGCTTCCTTTAAGTCAGCCAACCGTGTAACGAAATGCTGTATTTCGCAAACTCAACCGAACGCTGCACTTGAGAAGTTCTCGTTTTAGAATGGCGAAGATATAGCGAAACTGTAGCGTTGGATATGAAATTAAAATGTTATTTTGGTATTTGCGGTACAACGAGAGCATTAATAGTGTTTTTCACACCTTCAAGAGCAAACATCTCCGTGTCCGTTATTTCGAGAGTTAACGAATATAACGGAGACCGACATTGAAGTTTTGTATTTTTAGTTATAGTCTCGATTCAGTATATTTTCTGTGAAATCTGAAAGAAAAAAGGGAATTTTGAAGTAGACAATGAACCGTCAGGACCCTAAAGACCTTACGAGTTATGTACGAAGTTCAATTTCGACCAATTGAAGACAACCTAATGTGCATCAAAAGATTTGTCGAATTTAAGTTCAAATGGCGTCTGACCCGGGGCATTTCAAATGGTGCCCAACCCAGAACTTGAAGGTATTTTTCACAAAAACCAACAATTTCAGCATAGCCGCTCTTCTAATTACATATCGATCACTATTGAAATATAATTGATAAATAAATCGGATAATTGAAGATAAGTAATAGCAGATAATTTATTAACAGGTTATGCAGGTTTTACGTTTCATTGAATAATCTTACAATTGAAAAGAAAAAAAAAAAACAGTAAAGGTCAAATATCTCAAAATTGAAAGTTGTGCCTTAAAAAAATTGAAAAAAAAATCAAAAACTTGAAAAAAGTACAATTAAATTTATAAACTAAAAATTGTACATAAAAAAATTAGAAAAAAATCGAAAAATTAAAATTTAAGAACAAGTATGCTCCCAAAAAATAAAAAACAATCAAAAAATTGAAAAAAAGTGAAATTAAAAAAAAATTTAAGAAACAAAAGATCGAAAAATCAAAAATTGTACGCCAAAAAATTGAATAAATC
>QBDW01001618.1:0-15926 GCA_003261595.1 Maconellicoccus hirsutus
TTTTTTTTTTTTTTTTTTTGCATCGCGTATCGAAGTTTTTACGAAAGAATTATATTTTTACGCGTTGGCGCGAGCTTAAAGTACACGAAGGAGCGAACGCGTGTGGGAAAGACAAAATGAAGCGCTCTCCGCCGGTCCTCAGCTCCTCACGTTCTCGGATGTCCATCGGTATTCGGTACAAAGGTCCATTTTAACGCTTTCGTGTGATACGAAACAGCAGCAGGGGAAGAGCGGTGGCATACTCGATTTCAAAAGTCGTTATGAAAATATAAAAGGTAATTTCGTGGTAAACGACCGCACGCGTTTGGAAAACGTGAAAAAACAGAGGTTCAGCGATGGGTATTTTGATGGAAGGATACGAGCGAGTTTTTTGGCGGTAATATCAATCTGTGACGGCCTTCGAAGAAATATGTTTCATTGATGAGTGGCTCGAGGGAATTGCAATATGAAATAAAAATCTTGGATTTTTTACTTTCGTCGTCGCCGTTGCGACGTCGTAAAATCGAAAACAATCCAATCGCAGATAGGAGAGCGGATGCCTCGCGGATGGTTTTCTCTTTGGTTTTTATTTACGTGATACGTGCGATACCTTTTCGTCGAGTGATGCGCGGTTTTTTTAGGCGATATATCGAAATTAAACTACGTCGTGTGGCGAAATACACGTGGAATTGGTTTTTTTTTTTCCTGAGATAGGTACGATTTCGGATATTTACTGCGGGTTCTTTGGTGGTCGGGAAAACGAGATTGCAGTGGTAAATCCGGCCATCTTATTTGTCTGGTTATACGAGTACTCGTATTTTTGTCGTCGAAATCGCGTATTCTAGGTTTCGTTGGTTTCGTTGGTGGTTTCGCGACTTACGAGTATTTTCAACGTAGAAAAAACAACGTCGTGTGAACAAATAAAAGATACGAGTACGCGTCAATGGAGTAAAATATGAAACCCGAATATGTCAAAAAAGGTAGTAAAATACATCTGGAAGAAAAGTTGCTAAGAGGAAAAAGAAAAGTAAGACACGTCGAGGTTCTCTTATCATCGGGGACTAGAAGCTTTTAAAAGTTTAAATATCTTTTTCGACTACGAGTGAACTCGAGGCGAGTTCGTTTTTTTCGTTGCGCGGAATTATTACGCATCGTTTAAAGTAAGTTTTTCCCAAATTGCGGGCTTGATAGATGGATTTCGTTTTGCAGATCGATGCTGTGCCATACACGTCTCGTTGAGGACTCCGCGATACGTGATGGTGGGCGGAAGTGCGTCGTTGCATTGTGACTACGACGTGAACGAGGACCAAATCCATAAGGTCGAGTGGTTACGAGGCGAGCACAAGATATATCAATTTGTCAAAGGCAGAAATCCGCCGAGGAGGAATTTCTCGATTTCAGGAGCCGAAGTTGACGTAAGTACATGAGTTATTTGAAGATATTCGCGCGAGGGTCACCTTTGACGATGGATCGATAAGGCATCTGAAGAGGCGTTCAACTCCTAAAGGAAGTGAATTCATACTGAGCGCAGGCCCGGCCACCGGTCGAGGTAAACATCATGAGAAGAGAGAGGGAGGCCGTCCTGAACGGGCTTCAAACCAATAAACAATAATCGCCCTCGGGTATAAAACAAACAGTAGGAGGGTAGATAATCCAAATAATGGGAATAAGAAACCCCCAAACGAATACCTGGTGCCAATAACAATGACCACAGAAAATCTGTCGAGGGTGTCTCAACAGCGTCTACACAATCATTTCATGCAAAGGAGCCCAACCAAATCCATGTGGGCGTCACATTGCTTGCTTCAGGATTGGCAATTCCACTTCTCCCAGGTAGAACATCTTTGCACCGAAGTGTTCTCTTCGGCTCATTCATTTGTTAATCTCACATCACACTCGAACTATTAAGTGTCGATGTTGAAACATAAAAAACGTCTTTTCGGAATGATATGCAGTATCTCCCCCTTCGTACATGTACATAGAAACAACGACGTTAATACTTGGAAACCTACGCTAGTTTAGTTTATGCTACGAAACTTTTACAACTGTTTCACTTTCAACAATTTTTCATTTTTTTTAACGCGCTCTCCGTTTTTTGCCCTTTCATCCTCGGTCGTACGAGTGTATAACGATGGAACTGGAAATGAGAAAGTTTCGCGTAAAAACTAACGTATTTGTACGAACGAGCTACATCGAATACCCTTCCCCTGGTGTTGCTCGCAGCATGGAAAAACAACACGAACCCGGCCATACTACTCGAAGACGGCCGAGTTAATTTTTCAAGTTTTCTTACTTTATGAAATTACTCCGACGTTGTGAATAAAGGGTAGAAAAAAAGGGTTTATTAAGAGCTTTTATAACGTCGGCAGCTATACGTTTGTAATGGCCGAAAAAAAAAATCTCGAGCGAACGAAACAAGTCGAACGGCGTCGCTATCATTAACGCAACTCGTAAGAATTACATTTTCGTTGCAAAAAATGAAACAAAACCTCGCACATCGACGCCAATAAAGCAGCCACCAAATCCGCGTAAAAATGTAAAATTAAAAACAACTTGTATAAAAACCGCCCTCGTTTGTCGGCAAATTAGAAATTACGACGCCATCGGGATTAATACTCGCGTAATAACGCCGAATGGGCAAAAAAAAAGGCGCCCTTTGCAAATGCCTCAATTCCGAACCTCATCCGTGGCTGGAAATAGAATACCGCAACGTTAAGGAATAGGAAAACGGCGTTGTGAAAAATCCTCGTACAAGTAACGACATTAAAGGCTCGGCACACGTGCCACTTTTTATTAGTCCGACTCGCTATTAACGACTAATTTATAACCGTTGAGAACCGCGCGAGGAGTTCGAATAATCAGCCTTTTTTTTTCCTCTGAAATATGCCGTCGTTCCAGAAGCCCCGGTTTGACTTTTTTAATATTTAAGCGAGGAAAAAAATACGTGAAAGCGGGACTTGATTTCTTACGTTTTGGAGATGGGAAAAACAGCCGAATAATGGATGAATGTGATTTGAAAAAATTTTCTTTCTTTTTTAACCATCTTTCCATTTGTCGGAACGTGCAAACTTTTTGAAAGATGTTTCCAACTACGATAAAATCGTATAGCCCGTTTGGCTTTTCGAATGCAACTTATACGACGTAACGTCGCTATAAGTTGCCTAATTTGATTTTCCAAGGAGGCGTCATCGACGTAGGTGATGGAATGGTTGCATGTCTTCATCCAATAAGGAGTTACACACGTGCCCTGACCAGCTGTAGCGATTTTACTCTGAAATTTAGAGAAATCGAAGCGATATACATGTATTGCGTATGGGAAGGGGAAAGAGTTAGATGGGAAATGATTTTCCAAAAAGGACGTAGTTACCCTTAATTCAGGGCCTATTTCGATTTACATTTACAAAAGTTGGTTACATAGTTGCCCAAAGTTGTATAAACTTCATAAAAACCTTGTATCGAAGAAGATTTTATAGTTTTTATAGCAATATTATAGTAAAATTATGATAAATTTGAAAAGATACAAAAAATTGTTCGAGCAAACAATGTTTATTTTTGAATTCTCAATAACTTACCTAAACAATTTTCCTCTCAAATCACCCCAAGTTTTATGGAAACGCCCCAACCGAGTTATTTTGTTCAAAATTTTTTCATTCAATTTGCAACAACTTTTGTTTCAAAAAATTTTATCCCAAGTCGCCTCAGCTTTTCAAAAATGCCCCAACATGAGTATTCCATATGAATGGTGGTTTACTAGTTTCAACGCGTGTCACGAAATGTTACGCTTGACAAATTATGGATTTTTCGGTGGGAGGGGGAGAGGAAATGAAGGATTGCATGAGATACTGGATTTTTGTGGGTACTTTAAGTAGCTACTAGCTATGAAAGATGCTTAGAATGGACCCTGCCTTGGTTACCCATGGCCTTTCGAAGAATAAATGTCGCATTACTTCTATCGTGCATATTATTGCTCCTTGGAATCTGCGAGTGGCAAGGCTGTACATATTCGTGTAGTGTAGTTTGGGTTGCAGTATAAACAAAGAGAAGGGGCGGTAATGGAAGTTGTAACGCGTTACTTTGCCTCTTTGCGTTTTCGAGCTGCAAAACTACGCGCACTCGTACTATCTAAGTTGCCACATTATCAGATTGAAGGCAATAAGGGTTTTTACGAGACGTGTTGAGGAATAAATGACTTTTTTTTTTGGAAAAATATGGAATTCGGTTAATTTTACGCTTTTTACAATCGTCTGCGCATCTCCGAAGGTATTTAAACTTTGAAAACAACCCTTAATCCGATGTTTCTTTGTGATTACACGTTTCACATGGCATTTTCCCGTCGCTACACAGTCGCTGTGCGAAATAAAACGTAAAAAAATTCAACGTAATGCGATCGATACAATAAAAACGCGAAGCTCTATCCGTTTATTTATCTGTAACGGAGGCGAAAGCGACGGGGAACGCCGGAACGCGGTAGAGAAAGACGCTCATTTTTAATAATTTGTTTCATCTGGCGCGGCGGCGGTTAATGTTTCCGTGTATACTGTATGTGGCTGTGGCCGCCTTCCCCTGCGGCCGTAATTTTACACCATGCTTATTACGAATGGTCCACGGAGCTGGGCAGGAGAAAGGTAGGGCGTATCTAGGGTTTGTACCTGTGCAACAAGCCCGTTCGCGTTGTGTTCTCGTGTACCGGCGATAAAACCGAAGGTAACCGGAGAGGGGTATTTTTAGCGTAAATTCCGTCGTGGAATTGAGTCCTTGGTGAGAATTGTTGCGAGGTTTGCGAGTACTTGATGCTTGTAGTATTCAACGCACTAATGGTTATTTTTTGGGTGATTTTTCAGTGGAACGATACGGATAATCGTAAAGTGAGCTTGAAGAATTTACAATTCGAGGCGTCCGGCGTGTATACGTGCGAAGTATCCACAAATCATCCGATTTACACGAAACCATCGGAAGAGGAATACCTGACGGTTATGCGTAAGTACGAAGAGTTAATTAACGTAGTCTTTTCCTATATGGAAAAGCCGCCTGCGCCTGTAATTTATTTACGACCGCATTGCGAATCAAACGAGGCGATAAATTTCGCGAAATGTCGACGCGGTTTTATCATGTAAGAGGGAAAAATTTAGAACATGAGACGAAAAGGTAGCAAGGTACGAGCCTACGAGGAAAAAGACTCGAGGTGGTGAATGATTAATAAGAACGACGACGATGGCGTAGAAATTAGCGAAGCCGAAGATACGACACGTCTCGTCGAGTCAATTTTACGTGATCGAGTCGACCTTATGAATTAAATATGGCGTATATTTCCATCTCGCCTATAAGATTTGTACCAAAATCAAAAAGTTTTCCGGCATGATGAAAAAATTGCGTTTTTTCTTTCTGAAAGAGGGAAAAAAAGTAAAAGTTGAATGTGAAATTCGTTTATCGGTTTCAAATTTGAATTTTCCATTAACTTTTGACCTAGTTTTTTTTTTTTTCATATTTGATTATACAACGTTATGTCGGGTTTTCGATGATGCGAAATATAGAATTTTAAGAAGGTTGTATCGGTGATAAATAAGAAATGTCGTTGGTAATCCCCGGATAAAGCTTGGATTTCCTGAGGAGAAATTTCTTCGTTTCGAGTCGCATACTGTAAGCTACACATACGAGTAACGACGTGATTTGGACTGGAAAATGGTATTAAGTAGTAATATTGTATGCTGTGTCGTGATGAATTAATAATCGATGGAATATGACGTTCTTTTCCGATGTACAGTATTTGAAATCGATTCGACGAGGTTTTTTGTATTGTTGGCTCATTTATATCCAATTTGACTTGATTAAGTATTGTGGGGTTGGTTTTTTCCTTAATTCGTGTCGTGTCCTTTTTCCATTTTTGTGCGTTTTTGTTAATTTTTTGTAATTTTTTGGCACATATTTTACTATTTTTACGAAATTTCTTTACCTTTTTCTGAAGTAGTTTTTCATTTTTGGTAACTTATCCGCTGTCTACTTGTTGTGCTTTCTTCGAGCACTTTGGAAGTTCTGAAATACATATCTTCGATTTGTGTTACTTCACTTCCGCCAACTGGAACGTTCGCTTGACAAGACGTAAAATTTTTGACGAAAACTCCCAAATAGGACGTGCTGACGTCGAATTCCGCTATATATGAAGTTTTCGCCCACGCGATATCTCGTATCACGGTCGTAAGAAGGCTGCGAAATATACGTGAACAGCGTACGCGTTAAAACAAATTTAACGTCGCACGTGTTTTCATTTGTATGAAATTTTCAGCGGTTAATTTCGACCGGGTTCGCTTACCTCGTGGTTCGTCTCCGTTGCTGTGACTCGTGGCGTAAATCTGTTCTTTGATGTACCCTATACTCGTACATGCTTATTGCTTACGCATACATACAGTATTCAAATAGGATATCTAAAGAAAAATTTTCGAGTGGTGTGCGTATCGTTTGAGGGCGTCAATTTGAAGTATCGATTTGGTGGGTTGGTTTTTCGAATCGTGCGATAGTGTGGTAGCGGGGGGGGGGGGTTGGATTGAAGGCGCTGAATAAGTTGTAATGAAGTTTAATGAGAATTATTTTGAAAATGCCGATTTCTTTGATGTACGTTTCGAATTTTCGATGATCGTATAAGTCGAGAAATTCGAAAACTGAAGAGGCGGTGGAATTCTCGGGCAAAGGTTCGAGCGATGAGAGTCGAAAAAAAAAGCTCGGCTGAGGCGTCGACGTATTTTTTAGGATCTCGTTTGAAATTAAATTTTTCAATTTTCCACCTGGTTTGCCGAGTTACAACCGAGTTTCGTTTTCACCATCGTCAAAGCGTGTACTTCCGGGTGTGAATTTTTCGATGGAATTCGTCTCTTTGACCTGCCTCCTACGAGCATCCGTTTCCAGCTGAGACACGGGCGCAAATTAAGTATTGAAGCTGGTCTCTCTCTTCTTTGTGGACGAACCAAAATGGCGTCGAAAATAACAGTGTATGTCGTTGGCTGGGAAATTGACGAAATTGCGAAATTCGTGGGTTGCTGAAGATAAAGAGGATGCTGGTTGTGTGGTTGACTATGTCGTAATATTTGCTTATTTCGCGTTAATATCGTAAACAACGAAGATACACAGGAACTTTGTCGCTTTTTCTATCGTAGACGAAAAACTTTCTGCGGTATTTTTCATTTCCTCTCCCGCTCTTTTTTTCGTATTCGTATTTGGGCGAAGAACTGGCGAAGAAAACTCGCTAGAGTTAACGAGTTTCATGTAGCGTGTCCTTATCGTCATGCGACCAACTCGTTTAATTACTTTTAATCTTTTCTTAACAGATGGAAAGATGAAAAGAGAACATTTTTTATTGCTAGAGATTGTTGCTTTTTTTCGGGCGTTATTGTTGGAAAATACCGCGAAAGCTCGTATTACTGGAATGCCACAGCGCAGCCCGCAGCGTCGGAGCGCGGTTGCGGTTCCTATCTGGTTATTTTCTTCGCGACGTCTTCCCGACGTGGTTTGTGTTTAGTTAACATAATGGCTGCCGAGTAACCCAAGACAGACAATCTCGTTAACGTTGACCTAATACTGTGGAAATGACTCGAGTACCCGCAGGATGCTGTGGTCGTTTATCTGCGTGCTTTTTACGTTCATCGTACGCGCACTAGACGCTTTTATCGGCGAAAAACTCTACAGTCCATTAGAACGTTGGAGAAAGTTTCGCCGTGGGTGGAAATAGAAGAGGGGAGGCTTTGGAGACGCAGAGGAGGTAATTTTTAGAGGTTTTGTAAGCCTCGTTTTTCGGAGAACAATGGAAAGCTCGTCGAGTTTTGGAAACGGTTTGTTCTTAAGTGTAGAAAAGGAACCGCGTTAAGTTCATGTTTGAATAACTTGAGCTAATTTTCATCGAAATGTGAACTTGAGTGTTGTTTTTGAAAGAGAAAACCAAGCTCTTTGGTTTTAGGCAAAGTTCACTACACCGAGTCGGTAGCGAAGTATTTGTAGGAATAGGACCGTTTTGTAGTCCTCGGTTATTTCACAATTCCGGCACAGAAGACTCTCCAAGATGTCTGCTTTGAGACGTCCCTATGAGTAACGATAAAAATGCCAAGTAGGTATGAAAAAGTGCGAAATTTAGACTAGCCACTCTATAGGTCGTAAAACCTTGTAAGGTAATAATACCCTTCAACATCTGCCCTTCTTGGAGCTGAATACCTCATTGGTATGAGCGGGGTTTACCTTTATGAGGTTGTCTGATGTATCAGAGCCATTCCCTTCAACATCTGCCTTGCCTTGGAGCAGCCTGCCCCATCTGCTTGGGTGGGGCTTGTTTGTATTTAGTCATTTTTGGAAATAGGATATACGCATTTTGTATAGCCAAACACTGCTCGTAAAAAAGGCCGTAAAACTTTGTGGGCTAATAATATCCTCCGACATCTGTCCTGCCCTGGAGGTACCTCTACCTAGTACCTACCTCATCGATATGGGTGGTGCTTCTCTCTGTTGAGTTATCTGACGTATCAGAGCCATCCTTTGATATCTTCGTGCAGCTGTACCATACGTAACCCGCCTTGCATCTACATTTCATTTTTGGATGGACTTTGTGCTGCGTTGAAGACCGTTGTCTCAAATTTGAAGAGGTTGGGAGATAAAATTTTATAGTGGCCTTTGTGGATTTTAGCTAGCCACGCAATTTTCATCTAACAACGAGTGATTTAATTCAAAGGGCAGGGTCTTGTGAAGTTTTCTTTGTTGGTTAGAAATTCGAATCCAAAGGCTCATTTTGAAATCAACCTTTGAGGAAAGAAGAACGGAGAATTCGCTAACTGGCTTCTCATTTTTTCGAATGTCGAACCTCCCTTCTCCTTCCTGCAGGGCCGCACCCTAAAAATATAAAGCGTGCAATTTTCTATAATTTTTGTATAGCGAGTTTTTCTCAGGTGAAAAATTCTCAAATATTCATTGTAAAGAAATTATGTACTTGAATGTTTATCGTTGATTTTTCTTTCCTGTTCGGAAAATTCTTGTGAAAATTTGACATTCGTGTCGCGCTGGTTACATTGGTGTGTATGCGGTTGTATAAACAGGTTTAGGAAGGAATTGGTATTTTTCCTAAACTGATTAAGATACGCAATTGTTTTGGCACTGATGTACGTTTAGTTGCATAGTGACTCGTAGAAAGGAGTATGCGCCTTATATTGATTCGGGTATGCATTTATATCGTCATTGGCGTGTATTCGGTGACCCGATTCATTTTCCACGATAGAAAATGTATTTTTCTTGAATGACGTTTTTCGATAAAAAGCTGACATTTGGAAATGTTTTTTCAACGAGTTTCGCGTTATTTGGAGAGAATTTCTCGTTGTGGGGTTTCGCGAGATTGGAATGTTTTTGTGTCGGGGGAATATTAAATGGAAGAAATTTAATTTTTTGCGCCGAAAATAAGACTATCTCGGAGACGGCGAGTAGGTACTAGGTGGCTACTGGCTAGCTAGCCAGGTAGCCGCTAGCTAGGTACATGGTTGAATTGAATTATGCTGAGTGGGCAGAGCGGAGAAGGGAGTGGTTGTTATTGAAGCGTTTTAAAGAGCTCGTAAGGGAATTCTCGTTGTGGTTTTGAGACCTAAAATATAAACGAATCTTAAGGTAGGAAAACGAGTTGAAAAAATTGCGATATCTTCCGTCTCGCTGAAGACTGATGGCAAGAATTTGTTGTTTTGCGGCGAACGACGACGTACTTATGAAAATGATACCGAGATGTGAAAAGTATCTCGTGAAGGGGAACTGAATAGCGAAAGGTTCGAGATGAAAAACCACCGTAATAGGATATAACGACGACTCCCGACTCCTCCGGTCTTCTTTGCTGGTGGCATTTGTGTTGTGGAAAATGATAAATAATTCTCGAATTTATCAAGGTTGTAACTTATGTACGTACTCGTATGTTTCAGAGAGTCAAATGCACGATCCTCATATAACGTTTAATCAAGCTAATTTCACGGTCGGCGATACGCTGGATGCGAATTGTACCTCGAGTCCGGCTACTCCGGTACCAGAGTTGACGTGGTTGTTGAATGGTAAAAAGGTGAGTAACTGTGGGACGTATTTGGAAAACGCCTACGTAAATCGTACGCAAAGGTTTCATTTTTTCCGAGTTCGTGTTTTGTTTACACGGAGATTTTGCGATTTGTCGGTAAACAGGCGTTTACGTCGAAATTTTGACGGATTTATCGTAGCCGTCAAAAAATAGACTTTCGACTGTCAATTGTATTTCATATTACAAGCCGCTAACAAGTTACGCTCCGAGGAGTCCGCCCGCTGCGAAGCCTTGTCAAGCGCGTTTTAAAAATTAAACGCGGAACTGGAAACGTTTCACGAGTGGGATACGTCGGCTTTAACACGTCGCCCTCTCGCCGTCCAATATAAAAGCCGCAAAACGTTAAATCGTTAGGTGCCGTCGACGTTTCGCCCGGACAGGTAGACCGAGTAGGGTGAGTTCTCAAGTGCCTCTAATAAGTAATGAGGTCGGACGTGCCGGACGTCATTTGAGGAAGCGTTCTCAATTTATTGATTTGGAAAAAGTGGTTACGAGGGGTGCCATAAAATGTTGGGATTGTGGTGGGAAGTTGTGCTGCTGTAAGTAGACGATCGACGGAAGGAGAAGTTGAAGGTAAACAGCGAGTTATATGATTTTATGTATTCTGGTACAGTAATACATACATATAACTCCCAATTATGATCAAAAGAGAATTAAATGAAAATTGAACAGCAAGTCGAGATGAAACATCTCACTAGGCAACGGGCGACGGGCGACGGGCGTCTAGTCCTAGTCGCGTTGATTGTCCTCGTATTCCAAAATCAGCGTGAAAATCGAATTCAGCGAGTCAAGATACATATTGAACGATACCCCACTCGACCATGCTGTATCGTTTATCATTCCCTCAAGATTTGAGGAAAGTGCTCGATGATTTTCATCTATTTCATGTCATTTGTATACCACTCGAGTGACTTATCAAAACGTATTCGAATTTCGCGCTTAATCCGAAAATACCGTTGAAATTGAATATTTTGACGAAACGACCAAAATTCGTCTATTGAACACTTTCCGTTATCTCAAATCTCACAATGAACCTCAAAATTGAACTCGGTCCCCTCTTGTACATAGTCTACACGCCTAATGATGCCTCACAAGGCTACTTTATAAATATCACGACATCCTCGATTACTGAGGAAACTCACGTTCACCACTCAAATGAATCCGTATCAAAAGTTGATGAAATTTCGCGCTAAAACCGAATATCAGGCCGGAAATAGTCTTTTATGTTTACCTGATGAAGTGTACATTGATAGGGTAAAGGTATCTCTGTTACGCCGCGAATGGTTCATTTTATGAATTTTTCGAATGTGTAAAACTCTGTTGCAAATCGATTTTTCAATTAATGTTTTTTCGTCGAAAAACTCGACGTTTTGGCTGCGTTGTTTGGTGAAAACCTCGATGGTGGCTCTATCTGGATGATAATTTTTTGGAAATAATTTATTAGCTCGTAACGTTAATTAAATCACGTTAAAAAAGGTAACGATTTGTAAACGCTCTCGGGAATAGGTTTTAGGGCGACGATGGCAACGGTGACGATTAAATTATCAAGAGGACGCGGTCGACGTGACGACGGGGAAATTGAATTTTTACGGCATAATCGAATCGCATAATGAAATCATGAACGAGTTTAAGCTTTTTTTCGACGTGTTTTCGATACATTACTAATGGGACGTTTTGCAGGCTGATGAAAGTTGGACTCGATCGTTTCCGGAGGTGAAGCATTCGTCGTCGATGGTGCAACTAACGATGACCGTAGGATTGGAGAATGCTCCGCAGCTCAGAGTGACGTGTTTATCGACCATACCCGGATATCTTGGGCATCACGTTCAAGATACCGAATACGCTGATTACAGATCGTACACCATCAATGGTAGGTGTTCCCTGCTCGTTGGGGTTGAGTGGTAGTTTTACGTCTTGTATAGAGAGGCGAGAGAAAGCGTGAAATTTCGTCCTTGGCTGGTTATACTCGTACTTGATTTAAAATCTCTCAAGAGGTACCTGATTAAACTGTCATAATTCAAAATAGCGCCTCTCGGTTTGGAAATTCTATCAGAATTCATTCATCTCGAGTATCCTTGAAATGTACGACGCTGACGTAAGAAAAGCAGGGAAATGTTTTAAAATATTCTTTTCAAGCGTCGAGTACGGTAAATTGAAAAAAAATTACGACCGAGTACGAAAAGAAGTAGCGAGTAGCGACTAGCGAGGTAATGAGGGGAAACGCGAGAAAATGAGAAATAGGCGTTAATTTAGTTGAAAAATTATACAGTTTCGATCGGATTAAGGAGCGAAGTGCGACGTGCGAAGTAAGCAACAGTTTTCGATGCTTTAATGAAGATTAAATTTAACGGGTCGCGGTG
Source organism: Maconellicoccus hirsutus (assembly GCA_003261595.1). NCBI lineage: Eukaryota > Metazoa > Arthropoda > Insecta > Hemiptera > Pseudococcidae > Maconellicoccus > Maconellicoccus hirsutus. The sequence continues at coordinate 12,412 of QBDW01001618.1, forward strand.
TGTTAATACTCGAGAGAGTAAGCGTCATTTTTATGTTGCAGTCGACGTGACCGTACCGCCAACGGAAGCTGCTCAAACTGCCGGAAAGGACGCGGTGAGATGTAGTTGGCGAATTTCAACGTTATTGTTCCTGGCCATGTTTACCTTTACTTCCTTATAACTTTCGGTGAGTTGCATGGGGAAATTTGCACACAGAAATGCACCGTCGTCGCAGAAACGAAACAGCGAAGAGGAGCGTTAATTAATTTGGTATTCCTTTTGTAATAAATCTCGACGGACGTTGGAAATGGTTTTAACGCGACGTCTTGCTGAAATTAAAATAAGAGATTGGAAGAAAATCGCGTTATTTAAAGATGTTTGCATTTTGTTGGACGCATCCGCGAGGGAAATTTAACGACCGAGCTGAATTAAATCACTGACCTACGACGACGCCGTCGTGTAAATGGCGTACAAGTTTATTGCGTTCGTTTAGAAAATTATCATACGAAACGTGCAACAGGATTAAGTCGACGTGCAACGAGCCCCGGTTGCGTAATTTATAAAAACATCCATTCGGGGTAACGGAGACGTTGGTAATTGAACGAGATCGGGTAATGAATTATATCGTGTTATTTTGGGTTAGTTTTTAATGGAGGGAGCGAGTTCGCGAGAAGTTTCGTTGGTTGGAAGTTTGGCGTGATTTATTTCAGGAGTCGCGGAAGTGTAATGGAAAGGATGTTCGCCGTCGATGATCAAAAGTGATTTTTAATGATGGGATCGAACCGAGCGCTAAATTTTAGTGTCATTTGATGCCTCACTTGGTGGTGTTACGAGTAAGCAAAAGTTGAAGGGAATTGTCGAAGAATTCCTCAGATTTTGAGATCGTAAGGGGATTTTGTGAAAAGTCGTGTTTGGTATCGTTTGTTAGGCTTTTTCAGGCGTTGACTTCGATTCTTCCGGTAATTTTTCAATTCGAGGTAAAGCAATGCGATTAGACGTACTTTTCTCATCACCGTCCAACGGTACGAAATTTTTAATAGTTTTTTCGAACTTGTCGCGAAATTTTAACGTTCTTTGATATGTCACACGAATATTTTATAAATATCGGGAAATCGCGTGTTTTTTGGGTGCACAACTTATTCAACACTGAGTTGAAAAACTTTTTTAAAATATCATCGTGTGGAGTGTCGATTTCTAAGTATTTTGTAGCGAAAATTTCAATTTCGACGTCTACTTTTAGTTTTGATAATTTTTTGATACTTTTGCATTGTGTTATTCCTCACAAACGATGTTTATGGACAATTTGATCATACATTTGAATCATGCTCGAAATTTTATCCCATTTTGACATGTTACACGAGTACTTTACAAACATTGGAAAGTTGCGCACCCCGAAGTGCGCAACTTACTCCATTTCGAGTCAATGATAGTTTTTAAAACATCGTCGTGTGAGATGTCGTTTTTTTACGTTATCGACCGTTCCGAATCGAATTCCGGAGTTGATTTTGAAACCCAAATTTTCCACGAGATGCCTTGCAAATCCCTTTTTCCCTGGGGACTTTCGTGTAAATTTACTTTTCCTTTTTAGCCATTTCGCGTTCGTTTCGGACTGGAAAAATATTCGAAAACACGCCCCGAATTAATAGAATATCGTCGAACGGGAATAATCCGGGTGAAGAATCGGTAGAGTTTAAACGAGCGACGACGATGCTGTTGGTAAACTGTATTAAACGTTTCTAAATATGTATTTTCCTATAATTCAGAAAATTGAATATTTAATGTAATTTTGTGCAGGTTCCATTGTAGTGAAGAGATTCGTAATAGCAGTAAATTTCCTATTGAAATTCATGGAAAAATGTCGTCCGGCAGCGAGCGCTATTTATGCGGTGGATTTCCGCGTATTGTGTATCTTATACAAATACCAAATATCGTTTCGAGAGATGTTTATAGTCAAATATTGTTCGATTTTTTTTTTTTTTTATTGTTAAATTATTTAACGTTATAAACTCTCTGTTGTAATCGAAAAGACTTTTGTAAATAGTGAATAATTTTCTAGCAAGTTCGGTTCAACTCGATAAGTTTCGATTTTGTAGAGAAAAAAAATGAATTTTTCAAAATTGCATACACGTGATGTGAAATATATTACTCAGACTCCGAACGCGGTATAAAAAAGATATTTGTGTTTGGATTGGAATTTGGGAGGCCAAAAAGATGTTTATTTTTAATAAAATTCGTGGTAATTTTTTCCTTCGATATTATTTAGGTAAATATTTGAGGCGTGAAGAAAATGTACCGTTTGAGTTGAACCGTCCTTTTAATAAAAAAAAAGCGTGTTTCTATATTTGGATGAAATTTGTCCGTGTTTTATTGTTTGATCGATGCATGAAGTGTTTATTGCCCGTCTTCCACAACTTTTTGTCGTTATTTGTTTGTATTTTAAAAGTTCTTTCTTATTTTTTAATCGTTTTACACAATGTGCATCTTTTGCACGTAAATTCGTTGGGCGTGCGCTTTAGGAAAATTTTACGGTGATTTTTTGGCGTACGTATGTATTGTTTATTACATTTCGCATTTGGTTTCTTTCTAAATACTACATTTGAATACGAGCGAAACAATTTACCTGAGTAGCTTGTGAGTTGCGCTGGAGTAGTTGAAATATGTACGTCTAAAGTTACCACGATTTTCGACTTGTTTTTACGTATGTTAGATCAAAATTTTGTTCTTTTTTCGAAATTTAAGCCATTTGTAAGTTAACGCGTATTTATTTTGTAAACGCATTATTTCGTAAGATTTGTTTTTCTCCTTCGATACGCCATCGTCTTCCTCGCATTTGAAAAAATTTACGCAGGTTTTTTTCCTATTCTTTTGAAATACCTAAAGCTTTTCCAAGTTTTGAGCATGACTTTTCCGGAATAGAGTTAACAATCAAATATGCTGATGTCAATTATTCATTGTGTGAACGCGTTTACCATAATGTGGCTTTTTCTCACTGTAAAAAATTTGTATGCATTATGTGTCAGATTAATAAAATTATTTCTGTTCCATGTTACAATTTCATTGAAAAATGAAAGTTTTTTAAAAACAAAACACAAGTCTGAATTAAACACCTGTATTTTGCAATAATTCCCTAATTGGGTGAACACTACAATTATAAGGAATCAAGTTGGGAAAAAACGGAAGTAAAAATACGACGTCGAATTTGTGATCACCGCATGCAAATTAGTGCTAATTGATACTTCATACGCGTAATTAGCAAAAACGTAAAACGCAACCAATTTGGTATACCACTGCCTGAGAAGGAGTAGGCATGCAACCCAAACGACGCCAGTATAGCAACAAATACTCGATTTCTATTAGGAGAATAGAAGATACTAGGAGGTCTCTTACTCCTAATACCGCGATCGTTTTTAATTAATTATCTCGACTGTGGGCGTTAATTAGCAGTTGTGAAGGGTGGTTCGGGGGGTTTTTCGGCACGCCCGATCCGATGGTGTAATTAGTTTTTCAATCGGATCACAATTCGTCGAGATATTACG
>QBDW01001619.1:0-19314 GCA_003261595.1 Maconellicoccus hirsutus
CATCCGTGCCATATAGACGTCGCTCACCGTCGCCAAACTTGACTAAATGCCACCACCAAGATTTATCGTCGCCTTCGACCTCGTACACAATGCGTCCATCATCCGGTTCGCGAGCCGGCGCCGTTGTACAAGTACGCCGCGATCTCTACCCATCCGAGACTACCCGTCAACCGGAGGCATTCCGCGTCAAGCCTCCAGAACCGCCGGATCTGCTAAGGCCACGCTCACCTTCACCCACCAACATCACCGAAGATCTGTCCGTCAAGCCACCCGGTGCCTCCTTCCTCACCGCTGCCGTCACAACCGCACCTTCGGCGTCTCCGGCCCCTCCCACCGTAACCGTGCCTCCGACACCGGCTCCTGCACCCGTCAAGAAAGGTTTCAGCATAGAAGATATTATGCGTAGATAGATGTACTCTTTTGTTGTCTGTGATCTCTCATTTCCCCTCCTATTTTTCCTGCCCCGTCTCTCCTATGTCCCTCCAACTTTCAGTCATCTATTTTGCCCCCACCCCTTTCTTCGCACGGGCGTTAAAACTTTCGGCGACGTTGGCTGCATTTTGTCGCCTTAAACGGTGCTACATTTCGTTAATTTTTTTATATATTTTTTTTTATATTTCTAATTGTTTGTTTCGTTATTTTTTTTATTCAAATTGCATTTCTTATCTATTAAGCTTGTATTTTGCTTGTTTTAAATGTTATTTCTTAATCATTATCTTACATTGTCGCTCGTTTAGATATGTAAATACGCGTTTTTACACGCCGATTCCTCCGCGATAATTTTCACGAGTATCCTAGTCCACATCCGGAACTACATACTTACCTCTCATCCGCCCCAACTACCGTTCAACAAAACAAACTTTCCCGTTTCCAGCATTTTTCCTTCATTATAATTACTACACCTACGAACCCACAATCACCTCCCCTTCGCCTTTCGTCGTTCGAAGCGGAAACGTAATTAAAACGTTACGGAGAAGATGAATGAAAAAAAGCACGTGAAAATATTCTATCTTTTTGGTAAACACGGTGTTTCGCCGCAGCGCCGCTCGAATTATTCAATTTTCCAATCTACTCGTCGTCGCGGCCATATACTAATTAAAACTCTCCCTCCACCACTCCGCCATCGTGAACGCTGCTTTTTAATTATTGTTTGAATAATACAACGAGCACCTCTCTACCTATCCGCCTCAGATACGTCGTACTTGTACCTCTGTGATGCTCGTGGTTAATTATTGATACAACTCTCCTTTCTCATTGCCCTTGATTCATTCTTGTATACGTTAGATTCTCCTCGTATACCCTTTCCCTTCTCTCCATCGTCTCTAAATTCCTCTTATGGGTATTCCTTTTAGTTTTTTTTTTTTTTCATTGAAAAGATTGTATACGTATTATTGTGCATATTGTAGCGTACGTATAATAATAAATAATGAATATATAGTATTTTGTATTATTGATAATTCGATGTAATGTATAATACGAGTACATAAACCGTATGTAGCATAATTCAATGTTCATATTTTCTTTTTTAATACATAAATACATGTATAATTATTGTATACATAACGTGTTATCATCATTTTTTTTCGCTTGAATTAAAATCGAATATTTTTAAGTACATAAGATGTAAGTATTGTTTTTTTTCCATTTGATTTCATTTTTATTTTTTTTTTCAAATGTAACATAGAAAGAAAATTCTTTTCAAATATATTTAAATTTTTTCAATTTTGTTATTTGTTATTTTTTGTGCGAGAAAATTAATACACGTAACTTTTTAGTGATTGAAATTGGCAACACTGACTCACATTTACATTCCTACCATTTCAGCAAATTGCAACGGAGAATCAGAGCTAATAGAAGTGTTCTAATTTCAACATAAAAAAATTGGAAAATCATTCATAAAATATAAAAATATATGAAAAAAATTGAAAAAAAAAACTTGAATCAGTAAGTATAAAAAACACTAAAGATGACAAATATTATCAATAAAAAAACACTTTAAAAAATGAAAATTTATAGCTATAACTGAAAAATAAAGTCAAAAAATATGCCAAAAAATGTAAATAAGTCATTAATAAAAAATAAAAAATAAAAAAATATGCAAAAAAACAAAATTAAAAAAAAATAAAAACACATTTTTTTTAATTATAAAAATTTATAATCAAATATAATTGAAAAAAAAATGCAAAAAATATATTAACAAATTCTAAACAAAAAAAAAACAAAAAAATAAAATTTCGTAAAAAACACAAAATTGGCAATTTTGTTTAAAAATTAAAAAACTTGCGAAAAAATCACAATTAAAAAAATGTTGAAAGTTGTGCAGTTTGCAATTTAAAAAAAACGAAATGAACGTTCAAGAAATTCTCTTTTATCAAGAAAACGTTTCTCCCACTTCCAACATTTTCACATCACATTAAAAAAAGGAGTCAAGATAAAACATGTTTTTTAAAAAATTGCAAAAATGAAAAAAAATGACAGAAAAAAGTGAAAAGTAACCTAACAGTGAAATAAATTGATAATCGAAAATTAAAATCAATTTAAAAATCATTAAAAATTATACTCAACGGTTAATTCCACAAAGATCCCATAACACACTCATGCAAAACGCTAACACCCAACTCGAAAAAAAAACAAAAATCGATTCCTTCTACGAATTACACAGTTATACATCGCCTTCCAAGAATTTCCACGTTCCTCGACACCTTCAAGAATTACCAATCTAAACCTCAAACAGGTAAGTCGAATTCTAATTCGCATAATCCTTCGTCGTTCATCTCGAGCTAAATCTCATTAACTGTCATGTCGACGCACATCCAAAAACAAATCCACCTTCGATACGTTTCAAGTTCAAGAAAAAAAACCCATTCACTCGCACCCCTACACCTCTTTCCTCCCTTTCAACATCCCGATCTCGTAATCGAAACGTCAAACCGCCGATTTCGTAATCCTCTCGCTAAAATCTTGCAACCTCGACTCTTGATCTATGCAAATATCATACCCATTAAAATTCAAACATCCGGGTAAACTGCAACCAGCATTTGTATTAATTACGACCTCACTTTTGGACACGAATCGCCATCGAAACAACGGTACAACTACATTCCGCATTTGGGCAAAACTTCGCGTTTAATTCCACCACGACATCTAGTTCTATAGTCAAATTCCTGCTCTGGAAATGCGATAAATTCGCGTAAAAATTTAAATTTATTTCTCATTTGCATAATAAAATTGCCACACAATTTACCATCGAGCTACTGCGAATTCGGGGAAAAAAATTTCATATTAATACCTCCGCATAAGGACACAACCTATTTTCTGGTCGATTAATAAAAAGTATTAAAATTTTAACAACCAATCAATGCGGATTACAATCAGCATACGAAACACCCTAATTTAGCTCGTTTTCCAGCCAATTTTAACGATAAATTGTACATCTCGAAAAATCCACTCTCGTATAAACGATGAGAAAAATATGAAATACGTCGGATTAATGCAAATGTGACATTTATCCGGTGAAAAATTTACCAAATAGATATAATAGCTCATTAAAAGCAGCTGGAAATATAAAAAAACCGAATCGTCTCCGCGGAGATATATTCTTTCGAATACATTTTATGCTTATACGTTCATAAATCCGAACTGCGGAGGGAACCACCTTAGTATCCCTTCAGCCCCCGCCTGCCCATAAACATTCGCGGGCTCGGACGCGTTTAACGTTTAATTTATGACACCAGATAGAAGATTTTCTTACTTCTCGAGTACCTACTGCTCGCTGTTTTATCGTACACGCCACCATACACACACTCGCGCATAAAACACCACCAATCATTAACCACAAAAACCTATTCGGTCACAAAGTCGTAAATTAGCATTACAAAAAGCTACTACTAGACTAGACGATTATAAAAAAATATAAAAAATACGAAAATACATGCAGAAGAAAAGGGTTTAAAGTTTCCCGACTATAAACCCACTTCACATTCGTCTCGTCTTATAATATAAATACTCGGATTAAAAAAAATCTCTCTTTAATTATCCTCACATCTCAATTCGATATCCCTCGTGCAACTTATTCACCTTAGATATAAGACTTCCGCAACGTAAACATCACGCGGTATATTGCATATAACCCACGTATCCCCTGGTTAATCCATATCTTCGATATCTTCAACCCTCATATCGACAATTATCAGGTTTCTTCGCATCGTATTAATACACGCAGACGAGGTTCGTTCGCGGTGACCGCACAACGCCGTCGACTCTGCCGCACCTCCGCGGCGAGCCCGCATTGTACGCGACGTATTCGCTAAACACGTCGTCGCCGCGGGAGACGATGCATCGAAGACTGCGAGACATATTCTCGACTAATTGCATATACGCATAAATACCTCTCCCGTTGGCAGCATTTTCCCTACTCGAAGATGACAGCTTTACAACCATTTCAAATGCCAGGCTATTCATTCGTTTCAAAATAACATTATCGTACCGAAGAAGAACCTTCTTCGGATTCTGCGAAAACAGCGCCTTATATTGTTTCGTTCGACGTACAACTTCATTTACAGAACCGTTTTCATATTCTTTTTCTTTTTTAAAGCCAAGTACCTACGTGTATGATGAACGTGAACCGCATAAAAGAAACAAATTTCTTTCTTACATCGGTAATGACATCATCGCAATTGAGATTATCGACCTATGCAACTTTTTTAATTACTTTTACGACGCGAACCTCCGTGCAGATGCGAGCTGCGCAAAAACCAACGTTGAAATTGAATTCAGCACCTTTGAAAACCCAACAATCGATATACATGACGATTTTTTATCAGTTTTCAAAATTCACTCCCCTCCTTACTCCCCTTTCCCCTTCACATCGTCATCCCCATCACCGAAAACCTCGAATAGTGATAACACTCAAAACTGATATAAAAAAATATCATTTTGTTGAAAAATCCAAAAAACGCAAAAAATTGTCGGATTACAACAGCATCCTCTTTTGGGGAGCTTCTCCCCATTGTGTACGGGAATGATGAGGGGCTAAGGTGGTGGGGATTGAATTATGACGAAAACACGTCATGTATATCGTTTGTTGGCTTTTCGAGGTCGCCGATTCCGAATCCGAGGTCATTTTCTCATTTAGACACATTCCAAACGACATATACGAATGAAAAACTCGAAAAATGAGACAAATCCGCGTCAAACTACAATGTCTCTTGTTTAGTCATCAATGCTGAATGTACCTCTTGTTCTCGTGCACTTCAAAAACGTCAACCACGTCCATCTCGGCAAGAATTCCAACACTTTCTCATTCATCGTAGCCTTCCACCGCGACACCGACGCGCTTTCGCTACATACCACGATCCAAAACGAAACACCGCTGTATCAAACGGGTAGAAAATATCGACGCACCGCATCTCACCAAATTCATCCGTCGAACTCGCTTAATCCGCGCTACACAAAACATCGATCGTGTCTGCCCGATAATTAAACGTTGTCTCGTAGAATAAGAAAAAAATTCCTTATTAATCCATATTTTTTTTTAATTGAAACGCGTTGCTAGCCGTCAGCGTTACCGTAATTTTCGAGCTCGATAATCCATTTTCGAAATGTATGGGAAATGCATCCTCCCAGCAGCCGTTGGCATCTCAGGTAATTGCCCCTTATTTGGAATGTTAATCTACGTCGGATTTCCATACTATTAAGCAGTTGGTGTTCGGAAGACGGTTAAAAGTCGTCCGACGCTGCGATCCGGTTCTCCATCAGCGGATTTTTTTTCCACTTTTCCTCTTCTCCTTTTTAATTCCTAGTTCTTGTCTCTCTTTCGACTAATATCATTATTTAAAAGCAACGGTGATAATGTTACACCATTAATAGCCACAGTACCAGTTAAAAACCATTCGAAACTTATTCATAAAAGCGCTCGATAGCCGATCTCATACGCGGGAACTGGTTTCCACGATCTTTTAACGTCGCGGCATTGATAGTTTTCGAAGCTTTTTCTTGACAAAAAAAAAAATTTATGCGCCAAATGCTTCGAACACGCGCACGTCGCCTCGATACACGTTCCGCGAAGCAGCCAAACGTCTTTATCAAATATCATTTTTTACGCCATTTTCCTCATTAAGGAATCTTTCCACGCGATGTTACCGCCGCCGCTCTACCTTGGCCGCTCGCACCATCGCGTCATCTATCCGGTTCGCCGATGCTGCTGCCGCAGCCGGTGTAATTAAATTCGCCAATCTGCCGACCGTGTTCGATGCGTACGTGAATGTATTTTTCGATGAATTTCGTCCGTTTGAATTCACATTTTAGCGACGAGACGCGCCGTAATCTTAATGGAGGAAAATTTCAGGCGAAAAGGTCTCGTCTTCTTTTATCTCGCGTATTTTACGACGCTATACTCTTCGTTTACTTCGTAACAAGGTAATAACTCAAAAACGACTACTGTCAATAAAACAGATGAGACATTCTCTTTATAATGGTTCTTTTTCTTTAACACGATACACACACACAAACACGTATATACACAGGAGTTCAAATTTTGTATTCAATGGTCCACTTAAGGTCGTTTGCATCTCGAGAAAATAAGTACACATTTAAATCAGCCGCAGCCATAAAACCATTGATATCCGCAAGAGCTGGAGAATATTTTTCGATATTTTTCTCCATCGATATTCATTTCTTTTATTTAAGAAGTCCACGAAATGCAAAAATAACCTCATATTTGAAATCAGCGACCTCGAAAACCTAACAAACGACATATATGATGAATTTTTATCATCATTTCCCTCAAACCTCCTACTCCCCTCACCCTCACCCCACCATCACCCTATGGGAGATCATTTTGATAACAAAAACCCGCAAACATCGTGAAGCAACATTAAAGATACAATAAAGAACTGCGTAAGTATGCGGATAAGTGGTGGGAGTACTGAAAGGAATCACTGTGACGAGTGGAGGGGAAAGGGGAGGGGATAAGGAAGAGAGAAACATGAAATACGAACACTAATTCTTTTACAAATCATTACTCCCAGAAATCTGATTCTATCAAATCAATTTTTCGAAATTTCCAATTCAAATAGTACATAAAATGAGAAAGTAAGGGGAACAAGTGTAAGTAGGGAGGGAGTGGGGAGCGTGTAGAGGGGGATAAGAAAAACTGATAAAAAATCGTCATGTGTATCGATTGTTAGGTTATCGAGGGTGCTGATGTCGATTCTTCGATCATTTTGATGTAATTTCTGATTATCAGCGCTCGAGAGGATGACGGGAGGTGGGGAGGAGAGGAGGAAAATAAAGCAGCATAACGAAAATCAACAAAAACTCATCAGACATGATAAATGTAAGGTTTTCGAAGGTATTGGTTTCAATTAAAAAGTTATTCTGACGTAATTTCAGGTCATTTACCCTCAAGAGGGAAAGTTGGGGTGAAAAAATTGAGAGGGGCAAACGGAGATTGATAGAAAACCATTATACGTATCGACGCCGAGCTTTTCAAGGGTTCTGATTTAAATTCCGGGGTAATTTTTGATCGATTACGTTCGAGAAGAAAAAAGAGACGAAATAGGGGTCAAAGGCGGGGGAGGGGGTAATAATCAAAGCTGACAAAAAACCGTCACGCATATCGATTGTTAGGTTTTCGAGGACGCTGATTCCGAATCTAGCGTTATTTCTCCGATTACGTTATTTTTTCTCGAAATATACGACTAAAAAAAAGATGTAAACGTGATCAGCGCCTCTTACAGTCGCTTCTATGCGGTCTGCACGTCAAAAATACTCTCTTTGGTGAGTAAAACCACCACTCCGTCACTTCTCCACCGGTCATCCGACGCGTTACCGGTGGTGACCGCGCCCTAACCAAATCTCGCCTACTTCTGCGTTTATAAATCATATTACACGACGGTCTCAACGTTATGAAAAATGAACGAACAAGCTTCTCCGCGACGTGCACCTTGCACGACTAGCAAAACCACTTAAAACGCGTAAATTACGCGATTTTTCAATCAATCTCGCAAACATTCGAGGACGATTTGCCACAAAGTACTCTTCGATCGGCGCTTGCGGTCGTTATCCGTTACCGTATCGGATGACATTCGTTACATTGTGTTTCGCGTTGACCAACATGTTTCGCTAGGGGGCGCGGCGACACGGGGTACACGCGCGAAATCCCAATCGCCCATAAAAATATCCCAATCGATATCCGAAGCGTCTTGTAAACATGGCACCTATAAACTACGTGCGCGGTAAATTTATCGTACATCATTAGTATACACCGCAAACCAACGACGACGCGTTGGATTTCATCCAAAAAAAAATCTAATACATCCGCGACGAATTAACGTGAAAATAATAAAACCTATTTGATAAATTAGCGTGCTCGTGAAAAAAATTCAACATTAATAAGACCCTACGGACTGGTCGAACCGGAGTTTATTCTGCGAGCAAAAACAACATTTCTGACAAGGTTAGAACTCTTCTTGGTCGTATACGCGTTCATGCGCTGTATATCAAAATGGAGGGAAAAAATTCACGAAAAATATTCATCCACCTATCTCCGACGTCACTCGATCCCTATATTATTCCGCAACTCCACACGCTGGCAAGCTTCATCGCTAAATGTCGCATTAAAAGGTACCGCCGCCGTATTTGCAACACCCTCAACCTCCCTAGTCCCCGATCGTTTTTACTCTTTAATGGGCACGACGTCTTCAGCTTCATTATCCTGCTCGCCGATCGTAAATCATACCTCGAGATATAGCGAACGCCGCACAATACTCTCGCATAAATTTTATTACCCCGGTTGCACACCGCACCGGTTCACTTCGTTCCGCAATTAATACGCCGAAGAGTAATAAATTCCGCCAACGATTCGTCTTCCTCTTAGTACCTCCTTCCAGGCCTTCGACTCTTCCACCGCATCGCCAAAGTGCCGCTAATTCGTCGCATGGCCGTGCACAACGTCCGGTTAGATTACACGTATATCTCGACACGGGATTACATCTAGTCTGGGAGCTCCCATACAGCGCTATCGCGGCCGCCTCCTGCGGCCATTTTTCCTCAGAGATTCCGGCAAAGAACATCTTGAAGCAGATTTAGAAACTCCAGGGTCCAAGTGACGAATAGCCCACTTTATTGATTTTCTACTATTTAGATGCCAAATAGGAAAAACAATTCTGCAGGTGCGGCCACCACTCCCCCTCGCTCCCAGCGCCACCGAACAATACAAACGAAATTAATCCTCGGTGCACGCGTCGCGGGGCACCTGTTCGCCGCCGGTCTTCGCGATCGTATTTCAACGAGGAAAAAATAAACCTACCGAAAAAGCCGCATCCTCGAGCGACATCTTTCTTATATTTTAATTGCCTTTTGTTATCGGTTAATTAAACGTCCACCATCGAATTGGATCACTCGTATTTTTCAATTTTGAAACCGCTAATCAGATACTAATACCTTGTGGGCTTTTTCCTATCGTACTTACGGCTAAAGCTCGTTTTAGTCAATTTTTTATCTGCTCTTTGTAATCTGGTAGAAAGTATTTGCGTGTGGTATAGAGAGCATGTATTTATAGGGTCGCCGCCTCCGCCTCTGCCGCCGCAACGCTGACCAGTTCATACCGCGGTTATATAATTCAACACACTCGCATAATTCTCATCGCGTTCGCGTACCATACTGAGAAATCTTTCGTTTACGATCATTCCTCTGGAGCTTTTTTGCCGATATTTCTCTCCATTGAATTGACCAATATGGCGATGACGATAAGCACCGACCTAGATCCTCTGGAAAACCGGGCGAAAGCGCTGGTTGAACTTTTACCCATTCTGGTTCGATAATCACCATTAAGAAGTCCACAAAAGCTCCTAAACTCCACAATCCTTCTTATTAGGACGATAAATCACCTCTGGTTCAATCGAAAAACTCCATCGACGTACCGTCATCATCGCGGGTCACCGTGAATTTGCAAAACGCACCGTCACGTTGGTGCTCCGACATCGCGGTATGGACCATTAAAACGTCCATCAAGGTACATCAACCAAACTGGGGCCAAACACTTCCATAGATGTTTATCCTCCTCTTACAGAGTACAGACAAGTCTCGATCGATATATATTTTGACAACGTTAATAAGACGTTCAACACGAGCGTCACGTGCCCGTTTCCCCTCTGTGGCCAAACTTCTTCATCCTACGCTAAATACTTTTCATTTTTAACCATACAAAAACAATCTCTTAAATTCAACACCGAACATACCTCGAAGATCTCTCCCCAGCTGATCTACCCCCTCATTAAAAAATCCCCCCTTTTACTCTTTACATTTTCGCGCGGAGAAATTGACGAAAAACTCGAAACATCTCTCGCGACATCGTTCGAGCTCCGTCTCCGCCTGAATTCGGTCATCGACCATTAATCATACTCTCGATATAGAAAATACAAGCGTATTAAAATGAGAAAAAAATTACAAAACGAAACGTGGCAAACCAGTTTCCTTAATTAAAACTATCTCCAGAATGGGTAAAAAAGAGTTTCAAATTAATCCCAAAACTATTTATACGCCTCGAACTCGATAAAATTAATGGTACGACAAGACGATAAAATTATCCGGACTTGCATGCTCGCGCGCCCCGTCCGTGAGATTCGTGGGACTCGATGTTACCTCGCATAACTCCTCCTCCCCGGGGTCCCCTATTCACGTGACGTCCTATGGTATGTCGTCGTGAACACCTATTATGCATAAAATTCTCCGCTAAGGGGCAATTTCTTTTTCTGAAGTGTTCATCGGGAGCGTACATATTTTATACGTATGATCGATGATTTCAAAAAGGGGTACCGCAGATTGAGATTGTTATCATACTTGAAATATGTTTCGATGATTTCTATCAGAATCCATTCAAATAAATGATACACTTCGTATAATACGATCCGATCGGTCATTATTTCACGAAAGAGTCAATGGAGCAAAAAAATAACTTAACAGTCGATTTCGGCACTCCAGAAACCCAAACAATCGATATGCGTGACGGGTATATTCTATGCACCTTGATACCCCTCCCCCCACATATTCTAACGAAGGTCAAGGTCGAAGCTTTCAAAGGTTAGGAGCGCATGAATAACGTACATTGCGAACTTGATAATTAAATAAGTCAAAGGCGAATTCGATTCTCATTCTAAAATTAATATGAACGCAATAAGGACGCGATTACATTAATTTAGGGTCAATGAGGTCAAAGTGAGAGATCAAAATATGATGAATTCTCGACCTAAGCGTCCTTAAAAAGGGAAAATTTAGGTACTGAAAACTTGAAATTCAAACACGAGTATTATTTCACCTTTGATAAAAAATGAAGAAACATGTTTATCAAATAGGGTCATCGGAGTCAAGGTCAAAGTTTTAAATATTGGAAAATTCTTGACATGAGGGTAGTAAAAATTAAAATCTAGTCTCATCAGCGTGCCTAATGTGAATTATGACGTTGATTTTGAGATTTTACTAAATATGAAAAAAAGTGTATCAAATTTAGGGTTAACAAGGGTCAAGCTCAAAGGTCAAAATTCGGAGAAATTCCAAACATGCATGTTCCACGCATTGAAAAACAAATTTTCCAGTACTCTACATCTAATTCTATTCCAAAATTTGATCAAATATGGCGAAATGTGCGTTACATTAAATTGACAGGGTCAAGGTCAAAGGTCACAAGATGGAAAATCCACAATATAGGCGTTATACATATCGAAATCTAGGTTTTCGGGCATGAAAAATCCAAATCCGATGTTTATTTTACAATACGGCCACAAATTTCAAAGTTATTTGTACTCTGTTTTACATATGCATCTACCATTGAGTAAATTCCTCACAAAAAATGACTCTTACATCACTGGTACATCTTTGACGTTCTCCGCTCCTCTTTTCACCTCCTACACCTTCTGCACTTCTACCAAAATCACCTGTACCATATCGCCTAACGAAATGACCGCTCAAAATCTCAATTTTCAATTACCATCATAACAGCCTTGCCTGGTACTTAAGTCTACCATTGTTTTAACGTTAATCGGTCGACGCTCACGCGTTATATGTATTTTGCGTAACACACCGATACGCTCGACAGTTTCCTGACCGTGATTTACGGCCTCGTTGGCTACCAAAAAATCACCCCGAAGCGATTTACTAACTAGAGTCCGTCCCATATAGTCACGAATATCTCGATTTTTTTACTCCGCTTCTTCACCCTTCGCTTCGATGAAAATACCGCATATCTCTTCGCATTCCGCATACCAAAAGAAAAAAAAATTCACGTATATTTCTCTTTTCGACATTTCGTCCACCGCGTAGGTCTGACATTTTAATTACATAATTGTCACCTTATTCTACGAATTACAAATCTATATCTACTTCGTCCTTTCTCTTCGAACCCGAATCCGAACTCGTCAACGTGAAAAAACCACGTAAATTTGATTTTATCTCCATCTAAAAACGTATATCTTCGATTCTAATATGAATATTATGGTAATACGTGGTATATACGGACACTCGTGCACCACACATCGCCACCATATCAATCCAACATGTTATGCCCCTTCTGCCTTAATATTATCGAAACGCGATACGTTTCGTATTTTATTTTCGGTTATTGGAATCCATCAACTAGTACATCAATGCTCTCTCCATATCGAGACTTCTTTTTTCGTTTTTTTTATCTCTCTTTCTTTTTAACATCATCGTGTTAATGGTCATTATACATATATACACGTTCGACGTTTATACTCTTCGAATATACATTTTTAAATATCTCGAACATTCTTGCAACTCAGGGTCAAGCTGTGCCAACGTACTCCGAAACCCCTCCCCTGCGCCGCGTACCGCTAGTACGTTCTTTCATGTAAAACTCGTACCAACGTGCTCGTAACTAGTTAACGTTTTTCGTTAATTATTTATACGTACGACGTGTACTACCTCGGTACTCCACCCCGCTCCTTCGCCAACCTCCAATACATACCAGATGCGTCTCCCGGTCTCCGTGTCCGTTCGTATACCGGAAAAGAAAAAACTATTCGCGGTTCCATATAAAAGAATCGCGCTTTTCTTTCCTCTTCGTCACGAGAAACGAAAAAAAAAATCTCGCACACCGTACACGAGCTTCATTTAAACCAATGTCGTCATATATCATATTATATTATACATAATAACGCCGTCCATATACATACTCGCAGTTTATCATTCCGCGAACCAGCGCACAGCCGAGCGAACCCGACTCCAGAACCAGTTCTCCTCTAATACTCTTCCATCTAGTCAACTCTTTTTCTCGCCAAGACGACTGCGCCGCGTATTCGTCACGCCGACCACGACATCCTCGCCGAAGCTCTACAGCGCGTCGAATCGATTCCTCAGCGTACACACCCAAACCTCGAAAGCTCTCGCGCCATCAGATAACCGCGCTCGGACGCTTTCCAATTTCAATGCGCCACATTTTCATGTCCCATTGTCTCAACACGAGCCATCAATCGGTGACCATTTTTTTCCCAATTGATCCACGACAAAGATAAGCCGTCGAAGAGACCATTCCTCCTGTACATACTACATTACCGGCCACGGCACATAGTACTCCAAACTCCGTACTCTTTTGTCTTTCGTTACTAATCGTCCACACATCTCGAATCGTCCGAAGCGTAATTTTTTTCAAGTGTTTACTATCGCGCTACGACTCATAAATCAGCGCACGCGGATCCTACCGACGCACGTACTTCGCCAAATAGCGAGAAAAAAAATCGCCTCGTCGAAACGCGTACATAATATTCCTCATCAATCACGTCGCCATCCCCTTACTCCTTCGTAACCATGCAAAATATCAATAATGTCGAATCATTCGCCGAAAATAGTCGGAAAACGCGAATACGCACAAACACACCGGTAATGAATCATACGTGCACGATAAATCGTCGTAGTAGACGTACATACACGGTATATGTCCATGGGAGGGGTGCGAGGGGGGTCTCGTAAACAATACCCGTACCGCGGTATCTTAATAACGTATCCGATTGCGCGATATTACACCGGTATGTACATTCTTAAAGGCGAGTCATGATGAAACATTCGAATCGATACGATACATGCATGAACTTAGGCTGTATACACACGTCTAATGTACTCACTTTGTGGTCACATCGATCGTATTTACATCGTCGCAGCGTCGTCATCACTCGTTTCAACTATCCGTAGAACATTCCATAAACAACCATTACCACCTGAAAAATGACCAATGACATGAATATACATTCACATCTTCAATTTGAGACCAATCAGAGTCACCGATGCGATAAATAGGCTCTCAATTAAGGTATAAGAGGAACAAAACAGGGTAAGTAGTTGAATTATGTATTGTTTACTTGATTTACCGCCGGTAAATGTGTGAATTACTGTAATTACCATAATGACGCCACTTTGATATGGCAAATTGATGTAATTACGTGGTAAATTATTGTAATACAAGGTAATTCGCCGTAATTACCAGGTAATTTACGGTAATTACAAAGTGATTTACGGTACTTACGCGGTAATTTACGGTAATTTACAGTAACTATGCGGTAATTTACGGTAATTACGAGGTCATTTATAGTAATTACGCGGTAATTTATGGTAATAACGAGGTAATTTACGGTAATTACGCGGTAATTTATGGTACTTACGCTGTAATTTATGGTAATTACGAGGTAATTTATGGTAATAACGAGGTCATTTACGGTAATTACGCGGTAATTTACGGTAATTACGAGGTAATTTACTGTAATAATAGTTACGCGTATATTACAAAGGAAAATTAAAATTACACGAAAATCATTATGACCGATGGAACTACCAAACACCACTGTGAGTCAAGTACGCTCAAAAACGAATCACAAACCTCACAAACAAAATTTCACGCAACTTATCTGATCACCCGGTATTCACCCGAGTAATTATTATTTTCGATCGAACGAAGACAGCGGTCCGACGACGTACGCCGCCGAGATGACCATTTATTAAAATTAAAACGAGCCTTTAACTGCATCCGGCAGCAGACGGAATTACAAAAACTCGTATCTCTTCGCCTCGTACAACTCCGTACCTTATAATTGTTTAGAATTACGACCCACAAAAAAGACGCGCAAGCCATCTCGACTTATACTTTCGATAAATTTTAATAGCTATTCCGGATGCGAAAATTGCAGCGGTTCACGCGCCTGCCCAATGTTCACGTCGCGGTTATTTATGATGTAATACTTATTTATCGGGCTTGTTATACGCCGCGTCAGCTGTACGCGGCGACCACCGTTGCTTTTTCTCGGGCCTTTTCTCCATCCAACGTTTACACCCGAATGTGTAACCACCGAGGGCTCAAGCCACCTGTACGTCTTTGCTTACTCAATTCGAAGTCGGGCCAGTACATGTGTTCGATGTAATCGGCTCGCTTCCACGTTACGCCGCCGTTGTTTATTTCCCCTTTTCCTTATATGAGATTAAAGGGGTGGGCGATGGTTTTTGGGTGTATACGAACTTCTGTTTGGCTCGATTAGCTTTCATTTCTCTCCTTCGGTTTTTCGTCTTTTCGACGATCGCAATTTGATGCTTGATTTATACGCGCGCGGCTCGGAGCAGGTGATACGCAACGATCGTCGGCGTAATTGCTTTTTGTTATTTTAAGTAGAAACGAACCGAGTGCAAAAGGGCAGTGTTATGGAAACAAGGAACACCTTCGAGCCAACGAGAAAGGGATATTTAAATGATTCACCAGCGGTATCGGGTAATCTCGTATCGGTAGCGATGACTTGTGATTAGATGAAACATCGGTCACGTCTAGTCAATTTGCTAGTGAAACGAAAATTACGCGGTTCATATATTTTTTTTTTTGATAGTTCGATTTAATTAAAGACCGTAAGGGTCGTAGCGGCAGCCCAGATGATAATGAATTAATTACGAAAGCCTAGTGTGCGCCGAAACTTCGAGTAATTACGAATTTTCTATCGACGAATTACCAATAGTTATTTTTTAATCAAAGAAACTAAGTAGATGGCTACTGAAAAGCCTTAAAGTAGGTTCAAGTAGTAGCTAAATTCGTAAATCACGCGTAATTACCGTTAATACGATCAAGTTTCGTCGAATTACCAGTAATTACTTCTCAGCGGTTGCTCGTAATTTACTGAAATATTCTCAGTAATTATAGAGAATTCACCTGAAACTACGCACGGCTAAATGTTCACAATAAATTATGTAAATAACCGGTAAATACAAAGAATACTTGATAAATTACCGGTAAATACCAAGAACGTTTGGTAAATTACTGGTAAATACCAAAAATGTTTGGTAAATTACCGGTAAATACCAAGAATATTTGGTAAATTACTGGTAAATACCAAAAATGTTTGGTAAATTACCGGTAAATACCAAGAATATTTGGTAAATTACTGGTAAATACCAAAATGTTTGGTAAATTACCAGTAAATACCAAGAATATTTGGTAAATTACTGGTAAATACCAAAATGTTTGGTAAATTACCAGTAAATACCAAAAATGTTTGGTAAATTACTGGTCAATACCAAGAATATTTGGTAAATTACTGGTAAATACCAAAAATGTTTGGTAAATTACCTGTAGTTACCAATTCTTTTGAGCATATTACCAGTAATTACAGAAAATTTACTCAGTAATTTCTGTGATTACTGGTAAAATACTCAAAACAATCAGTAACTACTAGTAATTTACCAAACGTTCTCGGTATTTACCCGAATTTACCAATTGTTCATGGTATTTACCATGAACTTACTGAGGATTTTTACAATTTACTAGGATTATGGTATTTACCAGTAATTTACGGAAAGTTCTCAATGATTATCAGCAATTTCAAACTTTTTTAATTACTTATCGATAATTTGTAGAGAATTTTTAGTAACTACTGAGAATTTCTTGTGGTTTTTATTATTTAATAATTATTTAACTAGCGTTTCCAATTGTTGTTGATAGCTTATTCGTGGTGCTGGGTATTTACCAATATTTCACTGAAAATCTTCGGTAGTAGTAGGTGGATTATTGGAAATTCTCAATACTGACGGGTAATTGACTGAAGTTTTCATGGTAATTACTTCAATGATGAATTTTTTTAACTTTCGAAATCACCGTTCATCGTTTCTGTTCTTTTCTTCCCTATCTCTGGTCACCCTCATCACTTAAAACCTCTTTAACATCGCCTACTCGAGAGTCCCACTCAAATCTCGCACCCATTAGGCGAGTTAATCTCCCAACACTTGTGATCTCCCCTCCGCCCGGGTACACCTCGTTTTCGACAATTTCGCTGCCAACTCTCATCATTGCCGCATATCCGAAACAAACGCTCGAGAAATCTGCCAAATCACGTTGTATAAATAACCTCGAAGTCATCGTCGTTCACACACGTTGACTATCGAGTACCTGCGCATTAGCCAAACACAGCGCCTATGCGTCTTCGGCGGAAGGCTAATAGCTTATATGTAGGCAATGGGCATCTCTTAAAGGCTTGCATCCTGTATGACCCAAGATGAACTACCTCTTATACCTCTACCGCCGAAGCGTACACATATACACTTGTCAATCTTATACTTGGGCGTCTTGGGAAGAAGAATAAAACGTAGAATCTTAAAAAGGAGAAGGACTACAGCTCAACGCTGACTTGGAAGACGTTAATTGCACGTTTATTTGTTTTTTTATTATTACGTAAGGCCGGCGAAACTCTCCGGTACACGGTGTACCACCGTTCAGTACATGAGGTCAAGTGTACAGCTATACTACACGGTTATACGTACACAATACACACACATGTGTATTCACAACAATACACCTCGCTCTTACTTCCAACGACAATTGCTTCTTCGGACGCGTACAACCGCGTCCTAAGCATCGTAGAAAGTAATTAAAACGCATTAAGCCAGCAGGTACTCGGCTAAAAGCAATAAATGGATTCTAGCGTAATAATTCAATAGCGTACCAGCCATTATCACGTAGCTGCGCGACTACCTCCGCAGCATTTGCATCGTCCGGTGTACCCGAAACGACATCGTTTTTACGACACGTGTAAACAAACACACCTTACGAGCTTCAGCCACCCGTTAAAACGTAAACACAAAATCTCGTCGGACGTGATTCCTCTGGAGGGATGAACGTACACCTCGAGCTGGTCTCGTTGCCCAGGTACCGCTTCTTTAACAACCGTAACTCTGTAATTTGCCCCAACAAACGGAGCCTCCGGTGTAATAAATAATCCTACAACGTGATCTTGTCATTGACCACTTCGGCCACCGAGCATTTAATAACTACGCCGAACTATCAATCTATACGCGAGCAGCGGCGGCTCATCGTGCCGTGTGTTTTCTTACCCAAAATTACTCTTCGGTATTTCTCACTTCCACATTGTACTTGGGTTTCCCATATACTCCTACATGAGAGCCATCGCGCGCACACACGTCTTGCGGACGACGTCCCCCCCCCCTCCTCCCTCTTACACTGGCACTACGTACCGGAGACGTCGCCGTAATGACAGCTTCGGCCCGCAATTATCCGGTATCTAGTCGTAAATCGTGACGAATAAAATCAGCCTCCGCGTACCAACCCTCACTTCTCTTCTACCAACTTAACGATTCTTTTCGCGCCATCGCCATCAAAGCCGCCAATTCCAATTGCGTATATCGTAATGTTTCCACATACATAAGAGAGAGGTTTGCCAAAAAAAACCAATGGCCCCCTTGCCTCTTCGCACGTATTTGTATTCCCATAATCGAGCTGTTTCGCTGTGAGACGTGTACGCATTCGTGGCTTCTTTTCATTACCGTTCGTTTTCGAAACCGATTTATTAGCGACTTCTATTTTTTTTCTGGGTAGATTTCTCCTTGAATCGAGCTTCGCGTGTTTTCCTTGTCATTTGCGCTGATTTTCGTGCGTTTTATTGCGTCCACGACGCGAGCTGACGATTGGTAGTTTATTTCGCACAAAAATGACGGTAACTCTAAATTGCAGATGTTTTGTATTCAACATAGGCGCACCGAAGGGGAGGCTAGGGGGACTGAAGCCCCCCCCAGCGGCCGTGTTTTTTTTTAATGTAAATATCAAAATAACAAAAATAGAACAAATTTGACTAAGACTGAACGGAGAATCGAGAATGATGGACAAAATGACCAGATAACCGCGGACGAGGTGATTAATGTACTCGTTAATTAGAAGAAAAGAAGACTGGACTTTGTTTTATAATTTTTAAATTTTAGTATTCTTTTTGATTAGCATTTAATTTTAAAAATGTAAATAAAAATTTAAATCGCTACACTACACTC
>QBDW01001620.1:0-17435 GCA_003261595.1 Maconellicoccus hirsutus
GCGCCTCACAGGAGAAGTATAAAACCGGTGGATTTTTTCGCTATCAACCCCCCAATCAAAAATAAAAGGTACCGTGCGGGACTTCTGGGACACACTACATGTATATAAAGTCTGTTTTTGGCGTTTTACTCGGGTCGGTTTCAACAAAAAAAATTCAAATTCGAGTAATAGGATTCTTTTGGTGATTCCGCTTGACGACTAGAGTGGGGATAACCTTGGATGAAAATATGGATAAGTCACTTTTTTCAAGTAGGTGGGGAGAGGGGTGAAAAAAGCAAAAACGGCAAAAATATGAACCAATTTATAGAGCATCAAAATATGCACAACATATCCAAAAATCAACTTCCTAAACCACTTAGGAGGGGTGGTCCCCCATTATTTAACCTTGAAAAATTTTATGTCATGGCTGCAGCCCCCCTCCGAATTATGCGTCGACATGTACATTTAGTGGGTGCCCAAATAGTGCCTTTTGAGGTATCAACTTTTCATCTCCCCCCACCTCTTTTTAGCCTCAAAAAAAATAATTGTTGGGTCTCTTTTAGCAGTTTTTAATTTTATTTCAAGGCTGCCACCCCCTCTCCAAATTGACCTGGGAGGGTGTGCTTTGGCATGTACATGTAGTGGGTGCCTGAATAGTGCCTTTTGGGGCTATCGACCTTTCATCTCCCCCCATCACCTCTTTTCAGCCTCCAAAAACCTGATTTTCGTGTCATTTTAAAGTTTTTAATGCTGTGTCATGAACGCTGCTCCCCTCCTCTACAATTGACCTAGGAGGTCGTGCTTCGGCATGTACATGTAGTGGGTGCCCAAGTAGTGCCTTTTAGGGGTATCTACCTTTTACCTCTCCTCATCCCCTTTCATCCTCAAAAAACGACTAGGCAAACTGTTGGTAGTGTATGAGCATTCACGAAAATGTTGATTAAAAATTTTTCAAGTTGCGCAATGAATGCAAAATTTTGAAGTCGGGATTCCACCAACAAAATTTTTGTACTCTTCACGCCCTTCTTTTAATTTTGTGAAAATGCAAAATGTTTTCAAACAATCAAGTTTATTTGGGTTTGAACCAAAAATACAAAACGTAATTTGATATTCGAACTAAAGTGTGGTAAAATTAAGGCAACGTTACTCGTAGAATTACAGTCTTACTTATAACTGTACATTTAAAGTGTGCAATGACAATTTGTATGCAATTGCTACCACACCACGATTAACATCATCGCAGATACGTACGGTTTCAAGATGCATATTACTCGTTAAAAATAATACCACCGAATCCGCAAAGTCATCGTGGAATTTAAACGCTAAATAGCTCGCGACGAGACTACGCGCAAAACGCGATTGCTATTTTATCCGAATCAATTGGTACAAATTTAGCATTCCTGCAAGACCGAAAATACAACGGTACTTCGAATTATTCGCAAAATCTGAACGCGAATCGAGCCAAAAAATTTGAAATGGCGCGAAAAAAAGGCCAACAACCTCGTTAAAAAAATTCCCAGCTATCGAATGAACGATTTCTCGTGGGCTTACGAAAGCAACTATGTTTTATATAATTCGAATACCCGAATCGAAATAACTCAGCACCCTTGGAATCTTCGGCGTGGTTGCGTTGAAATTCGCATACGCGATAGGCATCGGCTTTCATCGCAATATCGTACTCGACGCATTTGGACCGTAACGAGAATCCGACGGTGGAAATTTTAAACCGAATAACGCCCTTGGGAGAGGCGCGAAATAGTTGAAAAAATGCATTAAAATTACATTGGAAAATCCGTCGTCTAAATTCTCGCCATAAACGAGTTTGCCTAGGAGGAAATAACCCGCGTTGATATTATTCCCCAAACTGAATCTCGACTCGGAATCTCCACCACAGTCGACAGGTTACATCTCGCACGTATTGTGTATGTAAATGGAAAATATTTTTAACTTATTCGAAGAGCAAGGCGGGTAATAGTAACAAGCATTCGATTATATACGATTATTAAACGCGTACAATTTATTTACATTCTGAAATCATTAAAAAGTAATCAACCACTGTGCAACTTTACTGCCGAGTATTTTTCTGCTCATATATTACATTGAAATGTAACGTTTATGACTATTTTTATGAACACGGTGAGATGAAGGAGAAAAAAAACCGAGCTTGTTATAAACGATTAGTTAATCTTCGTTTTAAAAAATTGCCTTTTTCTTCGACTTCACTACGTACAAAAAGGCCGCCGCGTAGTTTTCCGGCTTCGGTTTTCGGTATTTTTTAAATTAATGACTTTGTATGTTCGATATGACGCTACAAGCTTTAATTTTTAATTAACGACGAGTATAAACAAATCGTGTTTTTTTAATCTTTAACCGAACGATTAATCAGAATGTTTTGCTTTCTAATTACCGCGTACGTGAATTAATTTTCAACGCTGTATTATCGGAAATTACCGTCGTTTTAACACTCGTTATAGTTTATTTTTCGCCGAGGCCTGTATTAATTACGATTTAAATGCGTCTCGTTTAAATTACGCGATTGTCGAGTAAACGATATGGTTTCTTTGGCGATCGAGTTGAAATGTAATCGAAGCGTAGAAGGGACTCGAAAAATATCGGAAATAAGGAAATACGGTAGTAGGGTATCAACTGCATATCGGCTCGATCGAGCTGATAAAAGCAATTTTATGGTTGATTCTTGTTCCACACACAAACGAAGTTTTAACCGACGTACAGTAGATTTTTGCAAAATGCGAAGCAAGACAAAAAACAACGTACAAAAATCGACTTTTTCGACGACAAAAAAATCGCAAATTAATCTTGGAATTATTTCAAACAAAAAATATTATGTGAACCATAACCTAAAAATCAGTAGATTTTGTAAAAAAAATTATTTAAATGATAAGCTTGAGCGCGCGCGCCTTAATTGTTACTTCTCACTGTGCGGTAGCGCCTCGTTTACGGTTACGCGCGTTGCTGCGTTAGGCATGTTACTACAGGCCAAACGCGGTGCCGTGCGTACCGGTGAACGAGACGCTACCGCGTAGTGGGGGAAGTTTCGGCCAACGCGCGTGCGCGGTTTTTGTGATTTTCGACCAAGACCTCGGGGAGGCAAAATTTGGAAAAAAATATATGATACTTGGGGGTCGATAATACATCGAAAAAATGAGTTTAAAAAATTGTGCCAGTTGAGATAGATAGTTGAGAAAAAAAATCAAGTCAAAAACGCCCGTTTGGAGGGGAAAAAATTGAAGTGGGAGGCTGTTGATTTTTTCGTGGAAGGCCCTTATAAGGGTCTACTATATACAAAAATTTCAATTAATTCCGTTGACTTGAATTTGAGAAAAAAATTCATATCTGATTTTCGAAAGAAAAATTATTTCCCGAAAACGGTGGGGGAGAGGGAGCTGAAATTTTGGTCATGAACGTTTCTCGATAGTACTCACCTACCACCCAAGTATTATCAAAATCTTGACCCTGAGGGAAATCGCTTATGGTAATCTACCTATAGCCTTTTGTAAATTTTCTGATTTTTTCAATTTTTCTGATATGCCCTTCTCTTCAAAACGCAAAATAACTTCGGATTTGAATTCAGCGACCTCAAAAACATGCATTTTGACGTACCACATGTTAAAATCCACAATTTTCAAGTTTAACCCCTCCTCTGTGGTTCACCTCCCTCACTCCAAAATGAAAAATGACCTCAGATTCGCACTCAGTGACCTCGAAAACGTAATAAGAGACATGAAAAAAATTTTTAACCGCTATACAACCTTAAATCACGTTTTTTGGCTGTTTTGGACCACTGTGCGACGGTGCCCATTTTTCAACCTCCCCATTTTCCGCGATGATCCACCCCCCAATATTTCAAAATGGTATACCGCCCCACCTAATGATTTTAGAAAAGAAAACGTTTGGTCAAAATTGTTCCTCGATGTCTCCTCTACATTTTTGGTTATTACAGAAATTCCATTTGGAGTAATCCCCTCTCCTTAAATTTGAGAAAACGTTCTTCGAAAAAAGGGCAAATCTGATTTTCTCACATTTTTACAAGAAATATCAAAGATAATTTTAAATCGCAAAAGATTTACCATCAATTTTTAATTCAAGTAAGCTGAAGCGCAAAACATTGCTCGTACCCCCTCCATAAAAAATAAGGAAGTCCTTTGATAAGCAAGGTGGAATAATTTTATCATCTCATCGCTTCGTAAACTTGATCGATAAACGTCTTCTTTTGACATACGCCATATTCGTCTCGCATCCTACACGCAAATCACCTATGTACACTGAAATTGACTCTACGAAGGGGTGGGGAGGGGGCACCTCTCGAGGTCCATAAAATTGAAAAATTGATATAAATCGTTTTCCAAACCCGGAACGCGATCCGTTTACCGTAAATTGAAATTCGTTTGAGTACTTATATCCTCTCCGTAGGCAGCTAGGCATACTCGTGTATCTGGAGCAAAACGACGAAGACGAAGAGATAAACAGTTGAAAAAAAAAACACCGTCGACGAAAAATACTAACACGTTTCAACGATAATATAATCCTATACGCTAGGATTTGTGCATAAGCTTTCCAGCAATGGCTTATCTCATGAAGGAAACAAATTACGTAGCGCGGTTTAATTTTCACAACTCGTATAAACGCGAAAATACTCGCAGTATGTTCGCCTTTCTCGGAATAATCTCGAAATTGAAAAAAATAGACGTGAAAAAAACACGCCAAGGTTTTAGAATTTTTAACGTATTTCTCGCCGGCTTGAAAATATAACATGTTTACGATAAGATTCCGCGGATAAATTGTACTCCGCGTGAAGCCAATGTAATATTATGTGAGGAGGGAGAATGGCTGAATGGCATTTTCATCGAAAACGGTAATTTAAAGCCCTAAAAACGCGTTTCAAAATTTTCGCGTAAAAAAATATTGAAAAATCGCAATAGTACCCTCGTCAACTTGATGCCGCCCACTGCGTACTAGCGGCAGATGTGCGCTTACGCGCCGCTTCGTTTCGTATAAACGTCCGTTCTTCCCGTCAAGTTGAATCGCCGCTGCGTACTAGCGGCAGATGTACGCTAACGTGGTTGCGGCCCGTTAGCGTACATCTCCCGCGTGTACGCGGTGGCCGGTATCAACCTGCGGGCGTATATATTTTTTTACGCGAAAACTATCGTTTTTTTCAGTACATCGCTTATGAAGTTTTTTCTTCTCAGTAACTTTTCAAACAGGTTAAAAGATGTTTTAACAAAAAAAAATTATTTTTAGACTTTATGCTGAAAATAGCGTTAAAACGGTTTTTTAGGGGATGTTGGTAAAAAATTGTGATTTTTTGCTTGTAGATGCATATTACATCGATGCATAGCGTGATTTTTTTTGCCGTTAACTCTTTTTGGAGAAGGGGGGGAAGGGTTGGAGCTTCTTCTCATAATTTTGATTAACTAAAAAGATATTATTTTTTGAGGTGAAAAATGTTCACACAAAAGTTACGGGGAATTGAAAAAAGTAACATTTTGATAATAAATTTTTTTCGTATCTTTTCACGTTTTTGAGATTAAAAAAAACCTAATTTTATGGGACTAAAAACTTGTATAAAAAAAACCGAGCATTTTTATGCAGTATTGAGAGAATCCTTTCGGATACTTTTGCTTGAAAATCGCGATGTTAGCCGATTTTTCTTTTATATCCGCCATTTTTTTGAATTTCACCGATACACATCGGAGACATTGTCAGTTACAAACTGCCTTTATACAGTTGGGGCTTATAAAGGGAAACAATGTTTATCTAAGCGTGTAATATTTGTATAAGAGTAGTGTCTCTAAACATGTATACATGAAAGGTTTCACCAAATATTCCATAATGAAAAAAAATTACCGTCTGATTCGGATGCACATGCACACACCCATTTGTACATTCGAATACACGGTATCCTTATCAATTATTAAATATTGAATCGTGGAGTTACACCGGGGAAAAGAATCATTCAGAAATCTCCAGTTATGACATGCCGGATACCTTTTTAGACTGATTAATTTCACCATTTACATAAGGCTGATTCAAAGGCACATAAAGCTTCGATAATTTCGCGTTTCCATATCTGCGTTTGTGTATGTAAACGACGACGAGTGTTTTGATGGATTATGTACAGATACACGGGCTCCGTGACAGCTTGAAATTAAGCATTTAATTCTTATCGACGTTTCGACTAACGAATACAAAAATTTAGCGCGATTATAACAGCTGAAAATAATCGACGTGCCTCTACTACCTTCCTATTCCAATGCAATTATGCAATTATCGAGTCGTACTCGATGAAAACGTACAAAAGATATTGGAAATATTCGCGGAGTATTGAGTTTTTCGTAAATAAAAGCACCAGAGTCACTAAAAGGTTTTTAGCAGAAGTAATCAAGAAGTCAAGATGTTCTTTGACGTGGAAATTCTTCAAGTTGGATGTTTTTTTTTCTAAATTAATTATTCAAATTATCATCCCCTTTCATCGTAAATTAATCCCTTAAAGAATGTAATTAACTAATTAAAAAGTGGAAAAGAATAAAAATTTTATAAGGCAAAAATAAGAAATTATTTTAAATATTTCCTTATGAAAAAAAGCGCTTTGTGATGTTTTTGTATTTTTGAAGAATTTATTATTCGCGGAAACTTTTCATTTTTTTAAGCACCTGTTCATTCTCAATAATATATACTTGTACTTTACGCCTTTCTCCACAATTTACGAAAGTGAAATTTTATACGTGTCGAGGTGAAAGGTTTCGCTTTTTAGCCCTTTTCGGTTTTTTTTTGACGAATGAATTTTAAATATTCGTTCAAGTTTTCACGAGGTCGATTGTTTATGGTTGCTTAGAACTTTTGTAACTAAAGGAAAAAAAACAAAAAGGCGTCTTTTTAATATTTAAAACTCACGAGCTACCTCAACGTGGCCGGTGTGAATTTCAAATAGGTGGATTTTTAAGGAAAAGTGTATTTAAAGTCTTATTTTGAATTATTCTTCGAAATTTACTCGATTTTGTTTAATATTCAAAATAAAAAAAAAATCGACGTTTTTATATTTTTGGAAAGGCCGTAACCGCGTAAGTGGGCCGATTCGGCCTTTTTGTTCAAAAAAATTGAAATTAAGGTGGTAGTTAGATACTGTTGAGATACATTCGTGACCAAAATTTCAGACCCCTGCACCCTCCCCTTTTTGAAAAAAAAATTCCTAACCGCATTACGCTCGTTATTACGTGATTCATGTAATAACGCTTCGCGCGTTGTTATGAGCGAAGCGCTGCCGCACAGTGGGAAATGCAGATGACCGTGCGCGCACTTGAATTCATCACATGGACAATTTTTTTCTCGAAATCTAACGATGTTTGGGTCTTTGGCTATATAACGTTTTTTGTTATAAATAATTTGAAAATTATTCTGCGATTTTTTTCGAATTGAAAAAGTCGATTTTTGTACGTTTTTTTTAGTTTTTTACCATAACGCAGGTGAGTGAAAATTTTGAAAAATATTTAAATCATTTGTAGGTCAAAGGGGCATCTACCACCGAAATTTCAAAATTTTCACGCAACAGGGCCATAGTTAGATAAAAAAAACAAGTTGAGAAACGTATTTTGGTGGGGGTAAAATAATGGTGGGGGGTTGTCAATTTTTGTGTATAGACCATACATAAAGGTCTACCACATACCAAAATTTCAACCTCCCCCCTCTTATCGTTTTTTAGGAAAAAATTCCTATCTGTTTTTCAATTAGGAATTCTTTTCTCAAAAAGGGGAGGGGGTAGGGGTCTGGAATTTAGGTCATGAACGTATCTCAACAGTACCTAACTATCGCTATAATTTCAATTTTTTTGTACAAAAAGGCCGAATGGGCCTGCTTACTTAGTTACGACCTTTTACTAATTATGTATATATTTCCTGGATCTTCTCGTTCAAAAAAAAGGACCTTGTAGAATCGCCACCGGAGGGAGGGGGTATTCAGAAATTTTCCGTTTGCTTTAAAGAAAAATTCATGCTTCGAAATCGTGACCTTAATCATGGTTAATTAACTCGATATATAACACGCGATAGTTGAATTGTTTAAGACAAACGGAAAATCAGCGAGAGATGTTTGATGACGCGATCAACACGCGCCAACATATGTAAATATTTTACCGTAGGAAACGTCAATTTATCATCGCGCATCGCCCAATCATCGCGTCGACAAAAGTTAAACAATGTAGAACGAAAATAATCGCGCTTTTGATTAATCAAGCCATCAAAGGGTTACCGCGTAAAACAGCAGCGGTGTATAATTGAAAGATTCGCGTCGACACCCCGCCGCACCTGACGCCTGCACGCTGCGAAAACGCATCGAAATTCAAAAACGTTTATACGAGAATTTAGAACCGGTACTTGAAATTTTAATTTTTCCCATTCGCCGACATGTTTACGAAGTTGTTAATGAATATGTGTGAATTAGCGCAGGTTGAATTTTTAATTCGATGCGCCGCGCCGCCGCTAATTTATGTGGAATGAAAATTTTATTCAAAAGAGTTCCTCTCCAGCGCCGCGCGTCCTTAACGATATGATAATTTCGGCTCGTTTAGGCTTCGTGAATTACGATAAATCAAAAAACGAATTAAATCTGCATGCGATATAGTTCGAAATACGCTCCTGATGCGCGGGTGGGCGGAAAAATCACGCCGAGGATTAGGAATTGTTTGTGCGATTTGATCGCATACGCTGGTATTTTAGGATTGTTTTAATGGTTTTTTTTTTTCGCGTAATCGCGAGGATTTTTAAGCGTTGTCTGGTTTATTTTTTAAGCTTTATTGGATTATTCTTAGTTCTTTCGAGTTGAATTGGTGATCGGTATCGAAGAATTACCATGTCCGTGTAGCTTTAGGAATAACTTTCACGATGGAGTGATTTTTGGTGCTTTAAGCCCACCCTCGCGTTCTTCTTGGGGGTGGCAAATTATCGTAATAAAAGATTCATGTTTCCTTTCTTATCAATATACGACATCGAATTTCAACCCGAGAGTTAAGTCGGCTTATGGAAGTTTTTCAATGTCTAGCTCCTCCTTAGTGACAGATAGAAAAGGGAAACCGAGAAATAAACGCACTTCCCCTAATTGCGGATTTTTTTCTATTTTTTAACACATTGGTGAATTATGCAGTAGCTTCGAGTATAAAAAATATTGCCAGATTAGAGGGGAAAAGATTTGCAAAATGTCGAAAGTTGATTTTTGAATTTTTAACAAAGATGCGCTAGATTATTTTGCAATTTTTTTGGAGTCGAAAAAGTCGATTTCCTAAAAATCAAAACAGGGCGAACAATAACTTACAAAAGTTGACTTTTTCAACTGCAAAAAAATTGCAAAATAATCTTGAAATCATTTCAAACAAAAAATGTTATATGATCCATAACCCAAAAATTAGTAAATTTTGAGAAAAAAATTATTTAAATGATGAAGTTTGACGCGCATGCGTAATCGGTACTTCTCACCGTGCTGTAGCGTCTCGTTTACATACGCGCGTTGCTGCGTTACGTAGAGCCGCGCGCAACGGTAGACGAAGCGCTACTGCACAGTGGGAAATGCCGATTGACGCGCGCGCGCGGTTTTTGCAATTTTTGATCACATCCCTGAAGAGGAAAAATTTTGAAAAAAATATATGACATTTAGGGTCGAAAATACATCGAAAAAATGAGGTTTGAAAAATTTTCCGAGTGAAATAGACGCTTCAAAAAATATATAAAGTTAAAAACGTTCGTTTGGAGGGGAAAAATTGGAGTGGGGGATGTTGATTTTTTTATGGAAGGCACTTGTAAGGGTCTACCATGTATTAAAATTTCAATTAATTCCGTCAACTTTAATTTAATAAATAAATTCCATCTAATTTTCAAAAAAAATTAATTTCTCAAAAACGGAGGGGGGGGGGATGAAATTTTGGTCATGAACGTTTCTCGAAGTTACTCACCAACCATCCAAATATCACCAAAATCTGGATCCTGAGGCAGATCGCCACCTGCCTATAGCCTTTGTATCAGTGTTGCCAATTATATTCGAATTTGGTCTTTAAGAGCTGCATAAAATTCCATTTCCGTAAAAGGAAAAAAAATTTGTCGGTGTTTAGGTGATTGTCATGGAAAATTTTGAGAGAAATTTATGGCTTCAAACCGCAGGTATGTAACTTGAAAGATTCAGCATCTCAAAAGTCCTCTTCGGAGTCCTAGCCACCTTCAATTTGACATCCTTTTGGAGGTGAAAACGCGAAAAACCGCGATTTT
Source organism: Maconellicoccus hirsutus (assembly GCA_003261595.1). NCBI lineage: Eukaryota > Metazoa > Arthropoda > Insecta > Hemiptera > Pseudococcidae > Maconellicoccus > Maconellicoccus hirsutus. The sequence continues at coordinate 10,248 of QBDW01001620.1, forward strand.
TTCAAAAAATACCCTATTTTGAGAGGTCATAGCTCCACTTGAGGGTGAGCTAGGGGACTAAAAATTGATATGTGGTGGTTTCAACTCAAACCCTACCACATAAGAAAATTTCAGCCAAATCGAAGACCCCCGATTTTTTTCGGCCCACCGTAATATCCAGTCCTCAAAATTTGTTTCAATATAAAGGGTGTTTTTAAAGGGGGGTGGAAAATGGAGGTTTTCAAATTACTCAAAATTGAGAGGTGATATTAAAAAAATGAAAATGACCAAAAGTGTCCCTCTGCTGATTCCATACAAATTTTATCTCAACGGCTTTCACCTCAGGACAACCAAAGGTTCCGAAAATTCACTTCCATAAATCGAGAGTTTCCAGTGGCATGAATTTTGTTTCGACGCGATTAACGCGGACGGTAATTTTTTCATTTTATTTATATAATAAAAATCCGAACGACACGAGTTTATTCGTAAGATCGGAGGGTTCCAAAGAGGAAAAAAAAACCGACTCTATGCGCGTATTTTTTTCGGTGTCAGCGTATATTATAAAAGTTAAAGGAAAGAATTTAGTGCGGCGAGTATGTGAAAGGGACATTAGGATGAAAGGAGGCCCTATACAGCGGAGAAATTTATATCTCTTATCTGACCACAGTTACTGTATAACGTTCGAGCTTAATCCGATTAATTTGGGAAGAGGAGATAGAGCGCGGGTGCGTCGTATCGACGTGCGGCATTTGCTCTTTCGTATATGGTTTGATAGTTGGCACCCCTAAATTGGACGTAAAAGGGCATCGTTGCCGGTGATACCGGTCCATGTAAATAATATTAGGGTACGCGGCGTACTTCCTTTAATGGATCCGTGGTTTCTAAAATGTTTCCAGCGCGTGTAATTTTTTCCTCTGCGGCGCTCTTTTACCGCGCTATTTTCATAAACACGTATCATTGTTTACCGTATTTATGACTTTATAGAGGAAACGTTATTGTTCGCATGGTAGGAAATACGACCGAGTTGAGGTATCGTACTGATACCGCGAGGCGTTTTTTATTCCAACCCGGTTGAAATTTTCGAAATATGAAAAAATACACCGTGGAAACCGCCGTGTGTATTCGTATTTGCTCGTTTCCTCGTGTAAATGTTTACCCGCGTCGTGATATTTTTAATCGGTTCGAGCGAGTGGGGCGATTTATTATTCGGAAAATACGTAAATTTATTACGATTACTTTTTTTTTTCGTCGTGTATATCGCGAAGCGGACACGATAGCGAAATGTTGGGCACTACTGTCGCACATCTTGTCACGTACAGATTTTTACGGTATAGTTATGTTTTCACCCTTGTGCAATTTCAGAGGGCATAATTTCCAGCCCCCGTAATAGTGTTTTGTCTTCTTGTAATTCAAAAAGCATATAACGGTATTTTTGTCAAGTGAAATATCACGCGCACGAGTGTAATAGGCGGTTTTTTTTTCGAGAGGAATTCCATGAAAAAAACTGCTGCGCGAATTAATTCGAAAGTAAAAATCGATTATGGAGTCGGATTAAGTTTCGGTATTCGGAACGTGACGGTATGATGGGTATTTTTTCAATTACGTTATCGGTGATACGTTCAATTTAACTTTTCAAACGAGCTTTTGGACTTTTTTTTTGTCTCGATGAAATTAAAAAGTCATTAAGATGCGTGGGTGTGAGTTGGGTGTTTCGGTTGCGTGTTGTGTGTTGTTTTTATTTCGAAAGGGGTTGGCCACGAGTGATTAGGATGCTGCGGCGAAAAAAAATCGATCGGTAGGATTGTTCGCGTTGAAGTGAAATTTTATAACGAATTTTATTTCGTCGGGTTTATTAATAATTTAATAAAAACCAAAACTATTACGTTGTATCAGTTGGTGAGAGTTGAAGAAATGGGGAGACCAATCTTCATATGTTGCAATAATTACGGTAGGTTCGCAGTATTAGCGGTAATGTATGGTAATTTACTGGTAATTAATGGTAATTTACCGGTAATTAATGATAATTTATCGGTAATTTATGGTAATTAATGGTAATTTACTGGTAATTACGGGTAATTAATGGTCATTTAATGGTAATTTATCGGTAATTAATGATAATTTATCGGTAATTTATGGTAATTAATGGTAATTTACTGGTAATTAATGGTAATTTACTGGTAATTACTGGTCATTTACTGGTAATCAATGGTATTTTGTCGGTAATAATGGTAATTTACCGGTAATTAATGGTAATTTACCGGTAATTAATGGTATTTTACCATAAATTAATGGTATTTTACTAGTAATTAATGGTAATTTACTGGTAATTAATGGTATTTTACTGGTAATTAATGGTATTTTACCAGAAATTAATGGTAATTTATCGGTAATTAATGGTAATTTACCAGAAAGTAATGGTAATTTACTGGTAATTTATTGCAATTTACCATAAATTAATGGTATTTTACTGGTAATTAATGGTAATTTACTGGTAATTGATGGTATTTTACTGGTAATTAATGGTATTTTACCAGAAATTAATGGTAATTTATCGGTAATTAATGGTAATTTACCAGAAAGTAATGGTAATTTACTGGTAATTTATTGCAATTTACCATAAATTAATGGTATTTTACTGGTAATTAATGGTAATTTACTGGTAATTGATGGTATTTTACTGGTAATTAATGGTATTTTACCAGAAATTAATGGTAATTTATCGGTAATTAATGGTAATTTACCAGAAGGTAATGGTAATTTACTGGTAATTTATTGCAATTTACCGTCGATTTATGTAATTTACCAGTACCTCCCCAACTTTTTTTAGCCTCCAAAAAACCTGATTTTTGAGTCTTGTTTTGTGGTTTTCAATTTTATGTCATCGCCACAGCCCCCCCCGGCAGTTGACCTAGAAGGTTGTGCTTCGGCATGCACATGTAGTGGGTGCTCGAATTGTACCTTTTTGGGGGATGTCGACGACATCTTCTTTCAGTCTCAAAAAACGTGATGTGCGAAGCTTTTCTTGTTGACAATATGAGGGATATTGAATGTTTTTTTCTTCTTTTTTGGCCGGGTAAGTAGAATGCTATAAATTGGTAGAATTGAAGAAATTTAAATTTTCGTTGCTCCTCCTCCTCCTCTTGGCATCGGCTAAACGTAATGTACTCTAATGGTATGGTAGCATCCCCCCCCTCTTTCATTTAGAAATGAAGCTTACAAAAATAGACTTTTTCGGGGCATCCAACTAACCCCCTTCCCTTCTCTTGAATAGGGACGAGCAAAAATATTTAATTTGCAATCAAGGGTATACGGATATCTCAGCTGGTGGTTCATTTCTCTTTACACATTCTGAAGAATTTTACTTTCTCTCCCCGCTCTCCCTCTCTCTCCTTTAACTTCACTGTTACGATATTTTTCATCAAAATATTGACATTGTTACACGGCATAGGCACATAATCGAATAAATTTTCAAGCCGTAACTCGGTTATATCTCGGTCGATGCATTCTTCTATCAAATTCCCCTATTTAATTGTAAATGCTATTAAAGGTAATCCCCTTCTTGATGTTGTATTGTGACCATGTATACGAAAAACGGCGATATGTTGTTTACTATTTAATTTTCTCCGGCTACGAGAAAAGGTCCATTGTCAGAGAGCTTTTCCTTAGGAACGTTAACTGTGGCGGAAAAAAAAAGGGATAGAAATGGCGTAAAATCGTATCGCTGTTCGAAGACATGGGAAAACATTTCGATGCACCATGCACGTATCCCTTGTGTGGGATTATTTACAAGGCAGATTTACTCGAGTGGAACTCGTAAAAGCAACCTTGAACGGTCAACGAGGTACACGTGAATATATATAAAGAACAATATAGGCATAGGCAAACGTATATGGAGAATCTGCGATAGAGGTGGAGGCGATTTACAACGGGATTAACGCAGTTTCTAAATTCGGCGTTTGCAAAAGGGAGAAAAAAATTGTAGACCAATTACCGTCAAAGGTGTATAAAGGAAAGTGCTGAACACGAAGATAGTAAATTGTACGTCGAAAGTTTAGGTCGACCGCATTACCGCGGACTTTTCGCTTATACGCGAGCGTAACGTATTAGGTGAACTTTTACTCTAGTTTAGGCCATAAAAGTGGAATCCATTTTGTGGCGTTTGTGGAATATGCAACAATTCATGTAAACCGTATCGATTGTGTGGGTTATGTTCGAGATGACTTATCAATTTTAGCATTTTTAGCCGATTGGAAAAGTAAAATGAGCCGAAGTGTGGAGGATTTATCTTGGAGTGGTTTTTGTGAAGCTTTGGATGAGTTGAGAATAGAAGTTTTGGGATGAACGTTGAGAATTGAGTAAGGAAGATTTTTTGTGATGAGCTTTTTCTTCGTATTTCCTCAAATTTCACCATAACTTCGCAATTGGTGTACTTTTTCTATGTATTCTTCGGAAAATCTTTCGAATCGATACCAGAATTTCAACCTCCCCCCTCTTACCGTTTTTGAAAAAAATCGCTATCTGTTTTCCTGTTGGGAATTTTTTTCTCAAAAAAGGGACGTGGTAGGGGTCTGAAATTTTGGTCATGAACGTACCTCAACAGTACCTAACTACCACCTTAATTTCAAATTTTTGGAACTAAAAAGCCATATCAGCCTGCTTACCCGGTTACAGCCTTTCATCGATTTTACAACGCGTTCTGGAATACGCGAAAAAATACTTGCTCGTGGCGGCGGCTGTATTCGATAATGTAAACAGCTAAATGACTAAAATCCTCGTCATAAATATCCGACGTCGATTTAAGTACCGTGAAGACACGCCACATCAACTTACGGATTTTCCATGCGTCGAAAAATTCCATACATACGTCAAACGCTGTATAGCGGAACTCTGGTCGGAACACCCTATATCGAAATATACAAAATTGCCTCACTCGACGATGAACGAGGACGCGCGTGTTGGGGGGTAACGACGACGCCGATATCTTAATCTTTTGCCGAGTCGACGAGCTGTCAACGAACAATGACCGAATACCCGTTATAAAACTCCAGCTGACGGTTGACATTAATCAAAATTCAATAATCGCCATACCTTACACGTCGTCGAGAGCGAACATCGAAATTTTCAATCAATCGAGAGGAGAGAAAAAAAATACGATGGAGGTGGTACGTCAAAGAGAGTGAGAGGAAGTGGCAAAAAAAGTCGTCAAAGGTTTCGTTGTGTAGTCATAAAATGTAGTCGAGTCTTTAAAGCACGATTTCTCCATTAGTTGTAATTTGGACGACGAGCGAGTGAGAAAGAGAGCGAAAAGTAGACAATAGGGAAACTACCCTTGTTCCTTGTTCTCTTATTAACGTTGCGTTTCATACTTTTATTACAACGATATATACAGAGAGGAAAACATTATACACGCAGGGGACTCATTTCTACATTTCTAAGTCGAACGCAAAACGTACAACGTTCCGCGACTACGAGCTCGAATTTTTCCTCTTTTTCCTCTTGCCGGTCGTGTTCCTTCGATGGAAAAGTGGAAAATCATATAATAAAGTAGGAGAAAATCTTTTCTGGAAAAAAGCCATAATGGTTAGTTCACGCCCTTAATAAGGGCTGCGTGTGTTTAATGGTTTTATAATAAACTAAAAACTCGACATGGCAGAAAATATTTTCCGACGCGATCGTTCGTTTGTAAATTTTAGTCGCGTATGGTCCAACTAAGATAGTAATCCATCTTGTTTCTCGCCTGTATTCCCGTAACGAAAACTAAGAACCGTGTCTTATAAAATTCACCCTCGCGTCGCACAGTGGACCAGAATCGCGATTTAGCTGCGCATTGGGCCAAAAACCAAGGTATTCGAAAAAAAGACTGTTTAAGAGACCTTAAAACAATATTTGTTAATTTTTTTCAAATTTTATTCATGGCTTTATATCCGCGTAAAGTGAGAATTTAAGGATGACGTGTTTTTCTAAACTGCCAAAAAGTAACTGCGTCAGTTTCATTTGTGAATGATTAGAGGGAGGGGGTGTTGAATCTCTACCTCCCCTCTATGGGCTAAATCCAAAAATACTGCTAGATTTCGTTTTATCGCATCATAAAACACGCATTGTAACAAAATATGGTTTTTAGTAATCTATTCAATTTTTTCGTATTTCCCCTCATGTTTTTGGAATTTTGAACTTACCCCCGCCCTCATTTGCAGTGTATCTAAAAAATATTGACAGATTTGGTTTTAGCACATTGAAAAACATATATTTTGATACCCCACTTGATTTTTTCTCATTTTTGGAGGATTGAAATTTCCACCTCCTCCCTCCTTTTTGAGCTAAATTTGAAAAATACTTCTGGATTTGGTTTCATTGTATCAAAAAACATACATTATGCTCAAAAATTTTTTTTCTATTCATTTTTTTTCTCATTTTTTTTCATTTTTTGGAATTTTGAACCTCCCCTCACCCCTCCTACTGAGGTGAATCTAAAAAATATTGCCAGATTCGGGTTTAGCGTACTAGAAAACATATATTTTGACACCCTACTCAATTTTTCACATTTTTGAAGGATTCAAATTTCTACCTCCTCCCCCCCTTTTTGAGCTACATTTGAAAAATACTTCTGGATTTGGTTTCATTGCATCAAAAAACATACATTATGCTCAAAAATTTTTTTTCTATTCATTTTTTTTTCCATTTTTTTCATTTTTTGAAATTTTGAACCCTCCCCCTCCCCCCCCCTACTGAGGTGAATATAAGAAATATTGCCAGATTCGGGTTTAGCGTACTAGAAAATATATATTTTGACACCCTACTCGATTTTTCACATTTTTTGGATTTTCGAATCTCTCCCCCCTCTCCTCATTAGAGCAAATCTGAAATGACATATGGGGCTCATTTTACTCGGAATGGTGTTATCAAAGTTTTAATTAGTAGAGAGCTCAAAATATGAAAATTTTACATTAAGGTATGACGAATGGAGATCACTTAAATGTGACGCGGTCTGAAGAAAGGGCAGTAGTGTCCGAAAAAACCGGTTTTGAGTTAAGAGTGGATTTTGGTACTTTGAAGTATGGAGAATAGATGGAATGAGTTAAAAATTCGAAAAAAATTTATTTATGCCTTAAAAATGCAAAAAAATAACAAAAAATTTCTCAAAATCATCAAAAAAAATTTTTTTTTTCATTTCTTGCATAATAATGTTTCTTTTAACGTATTTTTTTAAAA
>QBDW01001621.1:0-13335 GCA_003261595.1 Maconellicoccus hirsutus
TTTTAAGAAGAGATAACTAAAAGTGATGTTGTGTTTTAAATTAGGTAAAAATTACGAGTGAAGCTTGACCTCTTGGGGGGGGTAAACACCCAAACCCCCCCCCTTGAAACCGGCCCTGAAACCCATTAATCGCTATTTGTCATTTTCAATTCGGCAAAAAGCCAAATTTTTCCTTTATTTCAAGTAAACTCAAAGTAAATTTCCAGTAAATACCAAGTAAATTATCAATAAATACAGAAAAATTTTCCAGAAAATACCCAATGAATTTCCAGTAAATACCAAGTAAATACCATGTAAATTTCCAGGAAATACCAAATAAATTTCCAGGGAATACCAAGTAAATTTCCAGAAAATACCAAATAAATTTCCAGTAAATACCAAATAAATTTCCAGAAAATACCACGTAAATTTCAGTAAATACCAAGTAAATTTCCAGAAAATACCAAATAAATTTTCAGTAAATTCTAGAAATTATGAATCGGTAAAAACCATAATTCAAATAAATCCCCGCCTTCCCTCTTCCTCCTTCTCTTTGGAAAAATCACACGAAAAATATCCCCAACCAGGGCGAAAATGAGCCGAAGACAATTGAACGAAGTATGGTAAAATCGCCTATAAAATAACTCGAAAAATTCTACGCCCTTTCAAAAGAGCCGACCTCGGAGCAAACCCTCCTAATGTCTTTGGAAATGCCACCTTACATAGCTCTGATAGATCTACACAACGAGGGCCCATATCTCATCCGAAATGAAATCCAGTCGCACATCACTCGCACCGAGATTCATCTCGTAAATACGAATAAACCATTTAATTCACAGATTTAGACGTTAATCTGGTCGCGTAATCATTTCAAAATGAGACAGACGTTGTGGCGGAAATATCTGAAAAACTTCGTTTGTCGGTGAAACAACTTTCGTATTACTTAATAAAGATCAAAAACATTATCGGAGGATAAACGAAACAGTTAAAAAAGAAACGAACAAGACAACACGATGACGAAGTCTAAAAAAAAAAAAAACACGAAAAATCTAATCGCAAGATATGAAATTCGTGAATGCGCGCGGATTGTATACAAAATATAATAACATAATACCGATGCGTACTAAAGAAAACAAAGCGCAAAAACAAATAAAAAGTTAAAAAACCGCCTCGTATAATAAATACTCAACGAAAGAATTTTCTCAAAACCTGATCTGTCAAAAAGTAAATAAAAATCGATTCATAATTTTTAACCAGTTGTTAAGTAAACTAGTTAATTTTTTTCTCCTTTTTAAAATACGCGAGTACTAAACCGTGTATCAACTTAGAACTGGTTCCTACTATATGCAACGAAAAAACAAACCATGTACATGTAACATCTTTCTCTATATTTCTTTCTCGCTCTGTCTTTTTTCCAAGTTGTTCTTTTTTTTCACATATTTTAGTGTTGACCGTCTCCGGATTATTTGGATGAATTGTTATAATAGCAATAAAGGATCTCCCTAAAATACGTGTGCAGTGTTTATACGAGGCTTTAGCTCGTTCATCCATCATCTACGTATATTCGTTAGTTTAAACAAACGTCTAGTGTGTCGGGTCTAAAGAAGAGAGGCAAAGAAAGGAAAAAACTTGTTAATAAGAATACGTATATGATGGCTAAGTTATTAAAAAAAATATGTTTTCTCGTATAATGGGTTATTTAATTCGATATATGTAGCTATTTTAGCGTAGTCGCCCGCGTAAAAGCGCTATCTAATGGCGCGTTCTTCGATTTTTTTAAATCATTAATTTTTTCCCTTCGATACATATATTTTTACACGAGCAAGTAATTCTGGTAATTTACTCGTATTTAAACAACTCGACCAATGATTGATGATAGCATCGGTATAAGATTTTATAATATTTTCCCATTCTAATTACCAACGGCGAAGTCGTCCATTATCGTTTTTTTTCGTTAGCGTTCGTGTATTCTCGTATCTCGCATCTTTGCTGTGTTTATTTACAAATGATAAAAATTACGCGGAATTTCGAGCAATTTTTCCATCGCTTTTCATAAGCACACAAGTATCACTATTTTCTCGCACTGAAAATCTCCAAGCGTAGGTTCCTCCAATAAGAGGCCCTATTAAAATATCCCCTAATAGCGTTACGAATATCTTTAAAAGCCCCAATTATCGCAAAAGCAAACAACGATCATCGTTATAGAACCACCCTGCCGCGTCCCACCTTCCTTTATTATTACATACCTAATAATACTCTTTTTAAAAGTGAACTCGATTCCACATCGTTTGAAAAAAGCCTAACTGCAGGGTGCCTTATACTACGAAACGCTCGTCGTCGAAAATTACGCCTCGTATTCCGGTCTTTTCTTCAGCACCAAGCTAATGAGTTTAATGGAAAAAATACACATGCAGGGTGTTTCGAAAGATTGGATTCTGTTACGGCGTCAAGATAGGCAAATATATTATCGCGTGGTATTCGATGGTCGGGTATTGATGTTAGGACGAGGATCTAGTGTGATTACAAGATTTGATCATAGTCCAGTGTTTTTTGTAGAACTGGATTTGTAAGTCGTCTCGTGACATAGAAGAGGTGATTAGGAGGGAGAGAGGAAGGGGGAGTTGAAATGATGTACCAATGCGACGAAATTGGTTCATTTATGTCAATTTTTCACCCAGTGTTACTCACAAGAGCCTTAACTCTTTTTTGGGATTTTCTTCCAAAAATTCTTAGGATTTTTTTAATACGAATATCATTTTGAAGGGAATTTCGAGGTAAATTCAACGCGCAGGTTGGTTGATATTCAATAATTATTTAGTGCTATCGTAGTAATAAAATGCCAGCACAGAAAAGAAAAATAATTTTTTTTTATAATTTTGAGTTTAATTAATTTCTGGAAATTTGAACATATTTTAAGGATTTTTCTCAAAAATACCATAAAACCACGAGATTATTTCCTTTTTTAGGAAAAATGTAAAAAAAAAACTGAAATTTTCTCGTTTTCTTGGGAATTTTTTGCACACAGGGTTTAAAATTATTACAATCTCAGGAAAATTTTTGAGAATTGGCAACACTGCTTTTGCCCGGAACACCAGAAGACAAGAGAAATACGAATAAACTTTGCATTAGATTTTTAATCGAATGAGTGGTAGAATGATTTTTCGTTTTTCATACTTTCTACAGTTTATTCCTGTTTTCCTCGTCAGCATCGCGTTCAAAGTAATAACCTTAATGACACGATGCATAGAAAATTTTATTGAGAATTTTTTTAGCTATTATGAATTTTTTCGTAAACGTCAAAATAATGAAAATCACTCCATATAGGTCGAGGCTGTACAAATTACGAATAGTTCAACCTCATTTCTCTCGTCAACATTGCGTTCTATGGGAATAATGTTAATAACACAATTTGTAGAAAATTTCATAAAGAACATTTTAAGTTATTACAAACTTTTTCATAGACCCACTTTTTCACCCTTGAAATTCACCTCATGAAACGTCGCTTACTGGTAAAACAAAAAAGCAGTATTTTGTAAAAATCATCAACTTTTCTTTCTTAATTTTACTTTAATATATTCTCTGCGACTCCGTTTTCAAAAAGAAGTGTTCTTTTGAGTCGGGAAGAGGGGGGCAAATTCTTCAATGCGGACTTCCCAAGATCCCAACTAATTGTACTGATTGTAAAGTAATAAAGCAACAGCCTCATCCTTCGTATGTCATATATCGGTTTAATAGATTTTTGGAATTTTACCTTAAATGAAAAACCTAATATAAAATTCTTACACCAAATTCCTCGTCTGATAACGCACCATAACATTTAAAAATGACGCTACCACGACATGACAAGTCGAATATTAATTATTACTCGATTTTCTTACCTTTTTAAAACTTTCTCGAAGGTAAAACTTCAGGTGAGCTGGAAACTCGGGCATATTCCTCATCGACATTAACCATCTGAAACAAAATTACAACACAATTTAGCTACCAATGTGAAACGATCTTCAATGGGACATTTGAAACAACATATTATGGTTCCATTGCACATGTATTTCTTCCAGGCGATATTATCTATTTACATGATACACGTTTAGTGCCTTAAAACGTTTCAGTAAATTAATTAGAATGCGCATAAATACGTTACTAAAAGACGCACCGAGAGCTTGGTAAAAAAAACATATATAAATTATTCAAGTGCATGCACGAGTATAATTTTTTTCGAAAACGTCTACTTTTCGCACACACAAACACAACATTACGTAACAATGGCTCCATTGTATGAAACTAATTATCAAAACAAAGCTGTAGGTGTCAAGAATTAGCTACACGGTGTATTCAAATCTCGTTATATATCCATAGTTGCACGCACGTGTGACAAAAACAAAGCGACCTTGATATTTTCATTTTTCAAACATCCCATTCAAAGCTTAATTAAATAATTATTTGTTTAACGTATTACGCGACAAGTAGCCATACGCATTGTTCGATATTCCACACAAAGATATTCGAAGAAAAATTACCAGATAACCCCGATATGACGAATTTATTAACTTTATTAACGGTGCATGATAGACAAGGTTGTAACCACGGAGGTGGTTTAATCGAATAAACCGAATACGACTGCAGCTTGTATACGTGAAAATACCAAAATACCAGGTGATAGGTTCACGTTAAAACGTAGGGTTTTCGCACGTACCTCGAGGCCGATACATGTTACCTTTTTAATCGCGTCTTTGCGTGCACAATTAATTACCGGATGGTATAATGGACGAGGTCGATTTTCGCACCGGTTAGCCGGTAACCAACGAAATTGATTTGTAATACTTGTTGATACGCTCGTTTGACAAATTTTACCGCAGTATCGTTTCATATACCATTTGTACATCGTGTACCATATAAATATGGTACATGTATTTTCCTTATATGCGTTCACTATTCAACACCTACGAGATGTGTCGCGTAGTCTTGTACGAGTGCAGAACATTCTTACGAAGAAGTCACACGCATAAATTCATCCACCACTTTCACGTCGATTCGAAAGTGAATTTTGGTTTGAAAGAGAAATGAATTTTTTATCGTAGATTTGTAAAAAAACAAAATTTGAATTTTTTAAGGTTATTTAGTCATGCTAATTAGAAAAAAAAATGGCGTTGTTTAACCAAAAAAAATAATGTCCACTATTTCTGAAATGTTTGATTTTTTCAACTGATTTGAGTAAAAATTGGAATTTTTCAAATTTTAGTAAAATTTTTCTGGGAGTGAAGGGGGGAAGGGGAGTGAAGATGGAGGATTATTACAAAATTCCTTCTGTCCTAAATTTAAGAATATAATTTTTACTTAAATCAGCAAAGAAAATTTTTATTTTATTACATCAGTAAGTAAGATGCATCCATTTTTTGTCGCAATAAAAAGAAATGTAAAAAAAAGAGCTACCAAGTTTCAAAAAATAAATTTTTATCGCTTCTTTATATTAAATTTTTGAAACAAAAAATGAAAATTCAAAGAAAAAAATCCGTAAAATATCGAAATTTCACGCTCAAAAAAGTTGATAGAGCGTGTCCTCACAGAACACCCCCTCCCCTCCTTTCATCCATAAGAAGCATATCTAGCGATGGCGCTATTGTTGTTGATGAAATATAAAAATTGAAAATTTTTCGCCTTCGCTGCTCTCGGGTAATTCTCCAATTTTTCACTGTTTTCTACCTTTTTTTCTTTACCTGAACATCATCCTTTAAAAAAATACGTAATTTTCCTTTCCCCCTCGAATCCTGACAAAAAAAGTAATTTTTTCAGATTTTGGTAGCACATAAAAATTAATTATAAATAAATTCGTAAAGTTCAGAAATTATTTTGGAATTTCTATATTTTTAGTTGATAGACCTATTTGCTATTTTATTACACCTCCCTTCTCCCACCTCCCATCCCGAACACGGACATCAACGTAAGGTATTCATTTTTTTAAAATTTTGGTATCAAAAAATAAATTTTTAATAAGTTAATGAAGTTCAGAAATAATTTTAGAATTTTAATATTTTTAGTTGGTATTTGTTATTATAGTCTATTTGCAGTCCCCTCACCTCCCACGAATCCCGTCATCAATAGTATTCAATTTTTTGACATTTTCATGTCTTGGATATGGCACACAAAATCGAAAAGCGTTACAAAAAGCGTCACGCTGTTGCCATGGTAACCTTTGTCATGGCGACGTATCATGCTCATGAGTGATGATCTTGATAATTGCATGTTGTGATAACATGTCATAGATGACAGGGCATTGTTATGATGACATCATGATCACGAGTGACACGTACATGATGACACAAGCCGTTGTCATGACGACGTGTCATGCTCACGAGTGATTTATGGTATTTTCATGATATCATAAAAATTCATAGACGACACAACGTCGTTATGATGACATATCATGGTCATGAGTGATATTTTATGCTATCGCAAGTTATTATTAGTGATATGTAATGACTTGTTATGATGAAGGTCATTGGAATGGTGAAGTGTCATGGTCGCGAATGACATATGATCATGTCTTGGTGATATGTCGAATGACATTGTCAAAGTGATATCTCATGATCCTGTTATGACGGCCTGTCATGGTGACCTGAATAATGACTTATTATGATAACAAAAAATATAATTTTTTCATGTCACCATATTATGTCATAGATGACTATTCGTCGTCATGGTCACGAGTGACATGTAATCATGTCATGAAAGCATGTCAAATGACATGATATGACGAAAAGTCACTGTTATGGTGACGTGGCATGATGCGAGTGGCATGTAACATCAGATGACATCTTCAGATGAACATCATTGTCACGAAGCAACATGAAAATGTCACACTGAGTTGCAGACTTGTACGCAAGCTGATGCTTTATGGTACCGAGTTAATACTTTGAAATATTATTTATACACATTTCTGATTTTGGCATCGATGTTTAATAAATTGATAAAGTTTAGAAATTATTTTGGAATTTAGATATTTTTAGTTGGCGTTTATTATCTCTGCTTTTCCATCCCACTCCTATAAAAATAAAGTGACATATGTCTGAAACCTTTATTATAATTTTTTTAATTTAAAAAAATTTATCAAATGTTTTGAATTTTAATAAATAACAATTGTTTTTTCTATAAATACCGATGTAAAAAAAAACAAAAATTTGAAAAATACTACAAAAAATTTCCATCATGCCAATACTTGTGCAATACCAAACGCTGGCTAAAAACCCTTCGAAAAACTTTATCAATAAAACAAAACGTAGCGAAGAAAAACGTCCGTTTGTTTGTCTCGCGAATATACACGCGAAACGCGTTAAAGATATTCAAAACGAAATTGCAATAGAAACGAGTTAAAATAGTGATAGGTTTAAACTGGAAGATTAAGTTGGAGAGCTGCGAAAGAACAAAATTCAGGATAAGGTTTGACAAATGGCTCCGACCATGTCAGCCGTATAGTTGTGTTGTGCTTTGCTCGTAGTGATATATATCACTATATGGCGCGCTTCGCTATTTCGCGACTACTGTTTTCTGCATCTTTTGAGCTCGGCGAAAAGGCAATATATCAGGATTGTAGGTGCTTCAAGTTGAGAAAAATATGTGGGTATGGAGTCGATCGAGGCACGAGGGAGGCAAATAAGACGCGCGAAACTGGCAACCAATTTCCATATCGTTGGAAATCGTTTAACGCTTTTAAACGAGAAACGCATCTTTTTTTTCACTTTTTCTTTATCTTCGTCTTACTTATTTTTTCGTATAGGTTTTTCTTATAATACTTCGTTTTAGCGTTTATATATATATAGATCGCAATTTTTGTTTTTTAAACTTGTTCGTAAACGCAGCGAGATTTCGCCTTCTAAATCTCGTTTAGATTTACAATTGTTTTAAAACTCCGGAATACAACGAGGCTTTATTAGATTCGACGTTTTCGTTCACCTTCACACGCACGCCTCGTAGTTTTCCTTTTTTTTTTTCATGGTGGAAAACGATGCTGAAAAAAGTAAAAAGCCCGCGTTGTCATGAACAGCGGTATTTTTTAAGTTCTTTATCTTATTCTAGTAACGAGGTGATAAATTAAAGCATAAAAATGACGCGCCGCCAAATATAATTTCCTTAAGCTGCAGCGCTTTACTTGGTGAAAAACACGTAATTGAAGTTTGCTACCTACACTTCCGAACAAGATGAATTTTACGATTACACCGGTATCTTTTTCATTTTGTTTGTTCTCGATGATCGTAATAAAACCAAGAAATCTGTAAGACATCCGATCACACACTAAATGAAGCAAAAAACTAGCGAATTTGCATACTAATACATTAGATGCATTTCGCGTATACACCTCGCAAACGCAGCCAACCAATCGCATCGTCGATCTGGCATTTAATGGTACCATCGAGACGGTAATTTAACTCACATGTCGCACCGTATATCAACAAATTTTACGTACCACGGTACATTTTACTCCTCTGCACAATTGCGGCAAACGAAGAAAAAACTACGATGGTATCGCAAAATAATACGAAAAAAATTCGCTACCTAATAAAAGCTCGCCGGGTTCCCCCGTCTTTCCCTTTCCATCGCATCACATCGAAGAATAAAGCTAGCTGCTGCGAGATTCAAATCACGTTAAAACTTTCAAATATCGAATATTGTTCGAATGCCCCCGGCTTTCCTTTTACATCGCAACGTTCTTTATTCTCTCATTGGTGCGTCAACTAGCACGCAGCTCTTTCGTAAATCTGGAATTTTATAAAAACCCAAAACTTAATTTCGCGCGAAAAAGCAAATAAAATTGTCGAACGATAAAAAATACACCTTTTCGATACTCGAATTAGAATTTTAAAGTGTAGGTACTTTAGTATTCTAGTAAATATTCATCGAGTAAAAAAAAAACTACCGCGAATGTCGAATCGACCCGCTGTTTTGATACAAAAAATATCCTGTCTGTAGTCTGTACCTTTGTAAATTACCTACACTCGATTCGTTATCAATTTATCGGAGCGAATTGCTAAATTAGATGATTCAAAGTGATTAATAATTATATGTAGCTATTTTTGTAGCGGATATTGAAAAAAAAAATTGTTTTGAAAATTTTTCATTTCGTTGTAACGATTATTTTAACGAGTAAATGAGTAATTTTATTTCAGCTTCAATTCGAGTCGAGCAATGCGCATAATCGCTTTCTAACTTGGGTTAAAATTTCGTTTGAAAAATTTATTTGGTTAAAGTTGCGCGTCGGTTTGATGTTGGAAATCTTGAATTTCGATATGTTATTAAGTTACAGTTAAATCAATATTTCAAGGTGGAGATTTTACTTTTTGGTAAAAACACCGTCTTGAATAATTGATTAAGTAATGATTGAAATGATTTTGAAAATACTAGAAGTATAAGTTGAGTAATATCATAGCTGAATTTTTCGGTATTTATAAAAAATTTTCAAGAAGATATATTGACTTCAAAATTTTTACAAATACAAAAAAAATTGATTGCAATTTTTGAATATTTTATCATTATTTTCCATAAAATTTTCATTATTTTTTCATTTTTTTGAATTATTTATGGGGTATTTTTTGGGCTTATAATTATCATCAATGATCTACATTTAGAGTATTTTTTTGTATTTTCAATACCTGTTTCGTTTATTTTTTTTCTTTGCGTAATTTTCTCATTTAATATATATTTTTTCTTTTTTATTAAATTTATTTCATATTTTGTCGCAATTTTCTGAATACTTGTCTTAATATACGATGAATCTCATTATTGTTTAAGTATTACATCAAATTATGTTTCTTTCAATTTTTGCGAAACTTTTCTCGTAATTTTTTGGCATTTAGTTTTCGAGGATTTTTCGTTTTACGATATTAATTCACAATAACGTTTTACAAATACAAGAACAATATCGATCTTAAATATACCGGGACGAAGATTTAACTAATAAGATCATGAGGAGAGATTATGAGATTAAGTAAGCGAACAGAAGATGAATCAATCGATTTTTGAATATTTGAATCATTAAAATCTCAACGTAAAAATTCAACTATCAAAATCGATATGTTGAAATCGAAATATCAAAATGAAAATAGTGTAATTACAGTGTCAAAATATCAATCGAAACTGAAAAATCGAAATTGTTTTTTAAATTATTAAACGAATTGATGCAAAATGCTAAAATCGATGTATCTAAATCGATAAATTAATATCGAAGTAATAAAATCAGTAGATACATCGAAATATTAAACCATCAAAATATTCAAGTCGAAACGTTGAAATCAAAATATCGAAATCAAATAATTGAAATCGAAATATAAAAATCGATTTTGATACGTTGATTTTAATGTGATTTGGTTATTTTGACATTTCGTTTCAATATTTCAACACTGATTTTTAATTTCAATATGTAGATTTTAATTATTTAATTTCGATGCATTGACACCTCGATTTCTATGTTTCGATAATTCGATTTTAGTATTTCGATATTGATTTATCGATTTAGTACATCGATTTCAACATTTCGATTTGATTATCTCGATATTTTGTAAATACCGAAATCAGTATTTCGATATTGATATTTTAATTTCGATTTTCGATATATCGATTTTGATATTTCGATTTTAATTATTTAATTTTGATGTATCGACATTTCTATGTTCCGATCATTCGATTTAGATAATTTGGTGCATCTACTAATTTCAATATTTCGATATTGATTTATCGATTTAGATACATCGATTTCCACATTTCGATTTAGTTATCTCGATGTTTTGATTTGATGTATCGAAATCAGTATTTCGATATTGATGTTTTAATTGCGATTTGCAATATATCGATTTTGATTCGATTTTCATTATGCATTTTATTTCGATATTTCGATTTCAATGTTTCAGTTTCGATATTAGAACTGAAATGTTATAATTGATACATCGAAAATGAAACATAAAAATCGTAGTATCGAAACATCGAGATTGAATTATCAACATCGTAATATCAAAATTAAAACAGGATTTTTCAAAACACGGTTTCGCTCCTTCTTTCTTCATCTTAAACGCATTTACGATAGCATTTCATTCATCTTCCCTCTCTTTAGAAAATATCACTTAAAGAATTGAAAAAACGTCGAAAATTCAACGAAACATTTACTTCTTTTGATAGGTTCTTCGTTTTAGTTAGACATTGTAAATAATGTCAAAGGCATAAAAAGTAACAAATGATGTTCGAAGTAGGAATAGGAAGTTTTCAAGTATGATGTGTCAACTACTTCCTTACTAGTGAAAACAAGTGACCCAATCCGCTAAATTGAGCGATAATTGATATAATTTTCAAATCACCTGATACGATCATCGCACCAAAAACTTACGATCCTTTCACCGAAATCATCTCTCACGATCTCTTCCGTACCACCGAAGCATTTAGAAATGGGAATTCGAGCCTCGTTAATTCATCCAGCACACGGTACACTTCTCGATACCTCCACGACCTTGTACATTTCACATCGTTCGATTAAATTCATTAAAATTATCGGCCTAATATCCGCACATGGATGTCAGACCAGGCCGATGCAATTATCGCATTGAAACCCTCATTACGCGGCGATATCGTATTAAGGCATTAGTCGAAATGATAATTCGATTGATATCAATTTACTGTGGCAGATTGAAAAAAACCATTTCCCCAATTACCAACGTAAGCTCACATGCAACAAGGCAATTACGCTGCGGCTCATCGCGAACTCGCGAATCGATTAACAATTTGTATCTATAAATTGATAAACCGCCGCATCTGGGGCTGAGCAAAACTGCTATATAAATCGCATCGCATATATCACGTTGGATTAAAGTCAGTATATTGATTTTACACCGGCATCGCATACATCAAAACGCGCCATCGTCATAATGACCGATACAAATTCGCGGATTAAATCCTCGCCGCGATGGTATCATCACGCGTTTCCGCCTTTGTCGCCGTTTCCCCCAGAAGAAAGATTTGTCGAAAATGCGCCTCGTATAAAAGAATACCTATACGAACGTATCCCGCGAAGCTGGAATTTCACGCTACCGCGTATTATTTAATCGTCGATGATTGATCGTCAGCGCATGCACGTATAATAGAGGCAACTGCTTAACCACCCTAGCACCCGGTCACTATTCCGCCCCGTGAATTAAACGCCAATAATCCAAAGGTGATATTTACTTTGATGAAAAAAATATCCTACGTCGATGAATTAAACTCTGATATAATGTAATTTCTTCGAAGCGTATCTTATTTACACATTTGCTACAAATAAAAATCACGGGCAAGGCGTATATTTCCGCTAATCGTCGACTTGTTCGTATCACCGACGTGAAATCTGGTCAGAGCGAGGAGAAAAATTCAATTAGACGAACGGCGTTAAATCGTCCCGCCGCGCGCCGTGATTAATTTGTCAAAATCAAAATCCTAATTAAATGATCGATGAAATGAAATTTTTTTTCTCTCATTAATTTTTGAAATATGAAAACGTAATTGGTTGACTTGTTTATTTTATGCAGCCGTCGATGTGGTTAGATTTAAAGAGCTCGCCATCATTTTACATATAGCTGTAGTCGGCGAAACGAAATTACCATTTCTTTCAAATTAATTGTTTATTCAAATGAAACGCCTTCCAGGCACATTTTGTACGTGCACTTTGATCTCCTGCTATTGCAACGTTCCGATGGATTTTTCTCTATGTTTATTTTTTTTTCTATTTCCATTCGTCTTCTTGTTCATCTTATTCAACATCGCGTTCGTATTTTCCTAATGTGTATCTATTTATGTATATTTCTACTGTTGAAGAAAAAAAAAAATTCTTAACGTGAAATAATTGCGCATACGTGTTCGTTGCATCAATTTGCATGCTTCATAAAACATTTATAAACGCGGAAATTTCAAACATACCAACGACATCCTTCCTGAACTACATAAAATCAAAGCTATCGATAAGAGATCACATCATCAATCAGAACACGATCGCAGGAAATAAGATCAATTTTAATTTTCAGAAAATTTAATTTTGATTCGTTTATTTTGATCTTGATATTTGAATTTTGATACGTACAGTTCTGGAAATTTCAATTTTCGAATGTTTATTTCCATTTTTCAATTTAATATTTAATATTGATTTTTCAATAATTTCAGTTCGATGTTTCAATTTTAAAAATTTACATTTCGACTTCGACGCATAAAAATGATTAATTTTTATTTAATACGTTTCTGAACAAGAAATCATTTTCCTTGAGCAACATCGAGGAAAAATATTCTTGCTTCGACAAATTTCTTGGGGTTAAACAAAAATTTGAAATTAAAAAAATAAATTCAAAATTGAATATT
>QBDW01001624.1:0-55589 GCA_003261595.1 Maconellicoccus hirsutus
AGTTACGTTCGAAATGCTTGAATGAAACGCGGACTCAGCAGCGTTGAGTCCCAGCATGTGTGAACGGTGAATCCAAATACTCGAATAGCTCGCTTTTGCGTTCGTTTCCGTACTAGTTCGTGGCACGTTCGGAATTATTGAACGCGACGCGTGTTAGTCTCATAGGGACTCAGCGGTTGAGAGTCCGGCCGAGATTCCGAACTTTTTACAAATAAGTGGTTTATTGATTCATATTGCCGAAAAGTTGAAAATTAAAAAAAAATTGATTTCCGTCTAAATTCTAGGGAGGGCGGCGCCCCGGAGCCCTCGCCCACGAGCCGCCACTGCACGAAATCATGATCAATCACAGTAGGAAAAAAATGGTCCAAAATTCCTGCAGTGAATTTTATTTTGAATTAATTTTTTTTTAAATTATTTTACGTCCTGTCGTTATAATCGTAAACAAACAATTTGTTACTGGAAATTGAAAAAAAAAATTATAAAATGAAAAAGGAAGGAAGGGGGGGGGGTTGATGAAAATTTCAGGCAGTGAGAAGCGAGTGAAAAAACCAAAGGACAATGGATCAAGTTTTCTCTCCATTGAGCTTATTTTTTTTAGACTAGAATTAATAAATTTTAATTTTAAATATTGAAATAAACAAATAAATTGTCACATCTTCGAACCATATTTAAAAAATTCTATTTATTTCGCTAATAGGGCGCAAAATGAATTTTTTTCAAATTTTTTTTGCTGTGAAAATTACTTGAAAAATTGATGAATTAATTTTAACTAAAAAAATATAATATTTTATATGATTAATAATTTATTTTGATGAAACAAACGAAGAAAAAAAATAAATTTGCAAAATTTGATAATAAAATTATACACTGATAATTTTCCTAGTAAAATTATCAACATCATTAATTCACTTCGATTGTTACTCTTTTCGAAAGTCGAGGAAGGGGGTGAGGGGAAGGAGGGGCTATCAAAAAGAAAATATGAACGATGTATTCTCGAAGTGTTTTTTTCGTTTGTAGAAATATACAGATCAGAACCTTGTACACTACGGTAATAACGGCGAAGAGGAAAGTGAGGGGGGGGGGTGTTGAAAATTATATGAGAATATTTAAAGACCATAAAAAAGCTAAAAATGATTTCAACATGATTCATCCTCAATTCACGTCATATTTCAAAATTGTAAAAATACAAAAAAAAAATGATCCGATTCCAGCCCACGTCCAAAGCCCAAAAAACCCGAAACTTTCAACACACTCCGCCATAAAACCGAAGATAGAATACATTAGTACACAAGAATGTTAAATACGTTTCGCATTTCAGAGTAATTACGCTACGAATGTAAAAACAATAATTTTAAAAATGAAGATTTATTACATAAGTAGCAACGTCAGTACCACTAAGCTTCGTACGATAGGTTATGGTGTCGGAGCAAGCTCCCTCCCCCGCCCGTCACAAATCGGTATTTACCGTGAACTCGTAAACAAACATTTATCGCTACCTCGGAAGCGTGTCAACGTGTATATAAAGTTGAAAAGTTGGAATAAATTACGCTCGCATGTGGGTTGACAAACAGGACATCGACAAAAGAAGATATTTTTCGAGAGGCGACGCCACACAGTGCCACACGTAGCATGAAAAATACAACCTTGAAATATGCTTACGCGAGACCTCTCGGCGGGCATAGAGTACCTTAGCACCTATAATTTTTCACTATGGAAATCAAATCCAATGAATCATCGGCTCGTTTGAGGTATATGTCAACGTATGCAAATGTTCGACGTAATAATGGTTAATTTGCGGCATAATTGAGTTACCTCTGTTGTCTTAGAGATATTCCGAGGTACATGCTACATTGCACCTTTTATAATGATCGTGTTGTAAACCACAATACTCCGAATTGTCACGCGCCAATTCGCCCACTCAGCGCCCGAAATTCTTGCTGCAGCGAATGGCCGTGAATCACGAACAGGTGCGATAATGTTAAGACATCGCGGAATCTCTCGCATTACGAACATCACGACGAGATTCACGTTTGCGGTAGAAAATATGACATTCGTAAAAATTAATTCGATTCGGCGCCATTTTTTTTCCGCGCTCGTGGCTTTAACGATCACCTGTTCGGTTCTTATTGGTTATACGTGTCGTATTAAATATCACTTTTAGTTGATTGGTTGTTGTTCATTTCATAAATGAGAAAAAAAAGCCTTCGTGACGTATCATGCAATTAGTACCGGATCTGGGGAGTGGGTTATTTGCGGATGTCGCCGTCTTGTAGTGGGGCAGCGAGACATGTCATGTGTGGCGTTTCATATTACAACGCGATCGACGTCGCAATTGTATCGTTTGGAGACCATCGAGTGGTTGTCCTGACGCGGCGATGGATTGCCGAGTGGACAACGAATGATGTGCGAGTTCTGAAGTAGTTGGTTGAAGTGTGAGAATCCATTAGATATTGAGGATGGTAGATCATTGGGTTTGTTAATGCGTTGTTTTTCAATTTACGTTGTCAAATGAAGAGAGATAAGAGATGCAATAGTCAGAAAAAAGCTTCAAAAAATATTTGAAAATTTTTAAAAGTGATTTTAACTCAATCCACCATGTTTTTAAAAATATTTATTATTATTTTACGGAGAGGAGAGGGATTTGAAAAAACATCAAAATATTATATTACGTAAGTAAAAATGAAATACGAAAAAAGCTATTGACTCGTGACTCATGAATTCTAAAAAAATTAAAAGCAAAACATCAAAAATACACTAAAAAAATCAAAAAAAAAACTAAAACAAAAATATACAGAAGATGACAAAAATATCATCAATTGCGTGATTTAAATAAATGTGTAATACTTGAGATGCACCGAAACCTCAACTTATCCCCTCGGCCCTCCCTCCTTACCAACGAAGCCCCATTTTGTTTAATTTTCCTTCCAAAAATGCCACCTTGTAAAAAAATTATTTGGATATGCATAAAATATGTGAATTTTTTTACTACAAATTTAGCCAAAAGAAGAATTTTTTTTTAAATATGTAAAAATATAAACAAATAAATATGGGTGTCATTTTTAGAAATACCATTCATGTGAAAAAATTTTTAAATTTATTTTTGAATTTTTTTACCCAGCAAAAATAATTTTTTTCCACAAAAAAATATAAAATTAATATTGGTGTCATTTTTTTTTTTTAAATATCGTTCATAAAAAAATTCGCAAAAAATTCTTTTCTAAATTTTTTTACCCAGCACAAGTGATTTTTTTTGGCAAAAATATATAAAATTAATATGGAAATAATTTTACAAAAAACATTAATCATAAAAAAATTCGCGAAAAAAATCCTTTTTTGTTTTTTTTATCACCGATGATTTTTTTTGTTGCAAAAATAAAAACGTAAAATAGTCGTATTTTGTGCAATTTTTTCTAATTTAGTAAAATACATTCAAAAAAAAAAACGAAAAAGACATGTACACAAAATATTTAAACTACGCACAGTTGCACATTTTGGTTCAAAATGCAGGGAAATGCTGGAATTTTCCCGAAACGCGAAATTTTTCCATTACTTTTGAAATCAGAAATAACGCGACACTATTTTTATTCATAATCATCAAATGTCAAAACTGCTCCAAACCCTTAATTTGAGTCAAGTGTAATTTTGACTCCTCTCCCTTCCCTTCCTTCTGATAGAAAGATCTTTCATAGCTCACTTAATTAAGACTCAAGAATTTGGTGTATTTTAAAATTTATTAACGAGTAATTTCTATAAAATGAATATTTTGAGAAATACAAAGAAAGCTGAATTTAGGGGGAGAGGTAAAGGGGTCTCGAAATTGGACTTGAGAGCATGGTCGAGGTGCGAAAAATTTACAAGTTAAAAAAGAAGTTTAGTTTTATATTCAAGTTTGTATATTCTTTTTCGTCGCAAATAGTCCTGGTTGCTGAGCGACGATAAATAGATTAAAAAAAAAAAAACAATTCTATTTTTTACACATTTCTCATCTGTATAATAAAAAATCACTAAATTTTCAATGAAAGAAGCTTTTTAAGTAAACTTTAAACGCGCTTTTCTCGTCAACGTTTCATTTCACGTAAATAGGGTTTATATGATAATTTATTAGGAATTTAAAGAGAATCATTTTTAGTTATAATCAATTTTTTCGTAAATTCACTTTTTGCCTCCTTAAAATTCATGTTATGTAATGTTGCTCAAATGCCAATCAAAAAAGTCGTCATTTTGTATGAACTCTCGACTTGATTTTTTTGAATTTTACTCCAATGTATATGTTCCCTGTATTCGCACTTTTCATTTTCTTGAGGAAATTGAAAACAGTCAAGGGCCGAAGCTTTTATTTCTTGGAAAAAATTGAAAAAAATTAGAGGGTACACACTTCGCAATTTCTGGAGGAAACTAAAAAAAATGAGAATGATCTCTCTTTAAAAAGAAAAAAGGTTTCAGCAAATCAGCAGGGAGGTGTAAAACTTCTGCGTATGAGGGCACCCCCGATTTTCTTTAAAATTTGATTTAATGAAAAATTATTTTTCATACGTCTCAATGATAAAATAAAATTACAAAAATTCAACCCAACACTTCAACGCAATTTAAAATTCAGTGGTCAATTTATTCATATCTGTTGACTCGCGAACGACCACCAAATAAACCATCTCACTCGCTCGAACCAATCATAAAACTTGAACCATTCCATAGTTTGGTAAAACCCACTCTAAAATAAAAGAAAAAAGGCAAACTCGAATACAAATATTTAACCAAATACCACATACATTAACATTGGCCAAACTGGTATATCATTTGATTCAAAACTTCTCCAAAAAATCCGGCGAAATGTGACGTTGACGTGTTCACACATGTACGCTTTAAAAACACATAATGTTAATTAAGTAGATGACAGCATGGCGACGATGGCTATGAAATGATGGTATATTTTTTCACCTATCAACGCTATTTGTATGGTAAAGAAAGCCACAGCTTTTCTTTTTCCGCAACTGTCCCCGGTAGCATAATATGAAATTATCATTTGTATATGGAGAAAAAATTTCAGACTTTAAATATGATTTTAGCGCGATGTAATATTTCCATTTCCCATATTCCATTAGTTTATTATAGGCCATTAAGAGGAAGACGAGCGCGAGTTACGGAGGCTTGTTCGATATCCCGTCTCGCTCTTAGGTATAAGTCAATAAAGGTTGTTTAACTGTGCTAACCTCAACGCGGCTGATGAAAGTACGTGAATAATTTATTCGGCATGAAGATTTACGCGCGTATTTCCATTTTGGAATTGTAGCGCTACGGCCAATTGTTACTTTCTAACGATTTTTAATGAAAAATTAAAAAATCAACAATTAACGATGTAGGACGATGGCTTTTGGCGATGGATTTTTCGGCCTATATGAGGCTGCACTGGTTACAGAGGCTTCGCGCCTTGGCGAAATAAATTAACTCGCGAACGCGAAACCAGTCTTGGATTATTTTTAAACGATTTTATGCGGATTTACTCTGTTATAATACTGGTATTAGATTATTCATTTTTACTACGGGTTCGACTCTCCTACGCCAGCTGATTGCGGCGAAGAGGTCCGACATATAATTAACGCTTTCTTCGAGCAACTGGTCATAGCGAATGGTTAATGGAAATACGTTGGGTTGTTACGATGTCACCTAGATAATATGACGAAGGATATCGGATCACGTGGAAGTGAAGCTGAAAGGAGTTGGAGCATCTATGCCATATTTTACGGCCGGTGTCATGTTGAGAAAAAGGCGAGAAAAACGCCGATGCCAAAGATAAGATAAACAACGTTTAATTCTTGACGCTGAACAATCTGCATTCTATCAATTATTTGAATTACGAGTATGAAGCAGCATTCTTCGTCTTTCGCATCACTTTTCCTTCATCGTCACAAGCCGACTCGCGAAGACTAATCCTTTTTATTCTACGCGCTCGGTAATGAGCTCCGTTGACTCGACAATGTCAAACACTTCAACATTTTTTAAGACACCTGTTACACGCAAGCGTTATATACGTCTAGTACACACCAAAAGACCGCCTATTTGAATAATATATTCAACGAGTCGAGACGCAAATCCATCAAATAACAAACGCCGCCATGTGTCAGTCCTAACACCTATTATCGTTGCCTTTTGATTATATGGATGCGACCAGCCTCTCTAGATTTATGTCATTCGCTTCAAATGCAAATAAATTCGGTTATTCACTACCTCCTTGGGCTTTCAGCTCGCTTCTATGTAGCAACAAAAGCGTACCTCGATGTGAAATCGTTCTGGTCGCGGTCGTTTGTCTATTCATTCACGCGTTTAGCCAACCGTGAAATATCCCAAGTGCTTGTTTCTTGGGAGACTTCGCGAAGAGGTGATTTCCCGAGTTGTGATCAGATGAAAAATCCCAGCTGAGATGAATTGCCTGTGATTTATTTCAGTTCCTTCATCGACCAAAATTTAGTGGATATTCATTATAGTTTTTTTTTTTAGTGAAAATTTGTTTCAATTTTTCTAGCAATCGAAATTTTATTAGAAATAGAACGCGAAGGAGGGAAAATCCAATTACGAAACAAAAATAATAAAAAAATTGCATTTAAATTCCGATATTATCATCTTGTGTTTTTTTAATTTTAATTTTGGTAACTATTCGATTTTGATATTTCCATTTCGATCTCTCGATTTGGATATTTCTTTTTCAATATTTGATATTGATATTATCATTTCGATAACCTCGATTTTGATATTTCATTTTTGTTATTCGATTTTGTCGTTTCAATTTAGATATTCAACTTTGATATTTCTCTTTTGATATTTGATTCTGATATTTTTGTTTTAATTTTCGATTTCAATATTTCAATTTTAATCTATTTTGATATTTCAATAATGATATTTGATTTGGATATGTTTTTTTCGATACTCCATTCCGATATTTCTATTTTGATTTTCAATCTTGATTTTCCTGTTTCGATATTCGATTCTGATATTTCTGTTTCGACTTTGATATGCGTTTCTATTTCGATATATCGATTTTGATATTTGATTTTAGTATTTCGATTTTGATATCCGATTTCGATATTTCTGTTTTGATTTATCGACTTTAGTATTCCAACTTCGATATTCGATTTTGATACTTTAATTTCAAAATTTCTATTTTGATACCACGATATTTCAACCTCGACACCACAATTTCGATTTTGATATTTCAATTTCGATATTCGATGTTTCAATTTTGATATTCGATTCTGATATTTCTGCTTTGATTTATCGATTTTAATACTTCAATTTCGATATTTGATGTTTCAATTTGATATTCGATTTCGATATTTCTGTTTTGATTTATCGATTTTAATATTTTAATTTCGATATTCGATTTCGATACTTCAATTTTGATATTCCTGTTTTGATTTATCGACTTTAGTTTTCCAACTTCGATATTCGATTTCGATACTTCAATTTCAATATTTCTATTTTGATACCTCAATATTTCGACCTCAACACCACAATTTCGATTTTGATATTTCAATTTCGATATTCGATGTTTCAATTTTGATATTCGATTCTGATATTTCTGCTTTGATTTATCGATTTCAATATTTCAATTTCGATATTCGATGTTTCAATTTGATATTCGATTTTGATAATTCTGTTTTGATTTATCGACTTTAGTATTCCAACTTCGATATTCGATTTAGGTGTTTCAATATTTCTATTTTGATACCTCGATATTTTGACCTCGACACCACAATTTCGACTTTGATATTTCAATTTCGATATTCGATGTTTCAACTTTGATATTTGATTCTGATATTTCTGTTTTGATTTATCGATTTCAATACTTCAATTTCGATATTCGATTTTGATATTTCTGTTTTGATTTATCGATTTTAATATTTCAACTTCGATATTCGATTTCGATACTTCAATTTCAATATTTCTGTTTTTGGTATCTCGATTTTGATATTTCAATTTTGATATTTGATTCTGATATCTCGATTTTTACGTTTTTGTTTCAATTTTTGGTTTTGATATTTTAACTTTGATATTGAATTTTGATATTTCTATGTATTTCGATATTTGATATCGATTAATCAAGTTATCAATTTAGACTTTTGATGTATTCAAATCGATTCGGATGATAATGAAGAGGCTAGTTACGAAAATAACGTTTTTTAACGACAGTCTTCTTATCTTATCCATTTCAAATTTAGTTTTCAAGAAAGTTTAAATTTTCTATCAACTTTTCAAACATATCATCGCCTAAATTGACCATTTATATTACGAAAAAAGAGAAAAGTCTAATTTTAAAAAGGATTACATAATTTTCGAGTTATTTTAAAAACGAGCCACATAGTTGACATTTTTAAAGGATGAGTAACACAATCGTCATTCCGAAAGGAATTTCACAATTACTCGAAGAACGGAAAAAGAACCTCAATGAATTTAACGACATCGCTTCACGAGGGAAAGAGATGCAGGGAGGAATACCAAAAAAAGAGTTAATTTACGAAAAAAAAAAAAACTACTCAATTTCGAATGCGTCCTTGGAATTCCAACGTAAACGCTTATAGAACTCATTCCATAAGTATTTTCAATTAGTCGATATCATTTTGTGCATAAGTATACGTAAATTAATACGAAGGCTCCGGGGATCGTTGCGGAAATTGGCGAATATTAATAAAAGGATATTTAAAAGCTGGATATATGAAAAATATGACCGTTTTGAACGCCGGTCGTCGTATAAAAAGAGCATGGTTCAAGGACGATATTAAAACCCTTTCACTAAACAATCAAAACGTCAGGTTTGATTTGTTTCCGCGCGTTATTCAGATTTACGCAACGAGTTGTGTTTTACGGGATCATTAATAATTACATTATAATTTCCTATTATAAGATACGCGGCGTTAAATAGTGAAATACGAGTCGGACTTGGTATTGTCGTATGATCGTAACGAACTTTATTAATCAAGCACACGATTCACGCTGCGAATTATTACGCCGACGATGCCGCGTTCAATTAAACAAATCGTAAAATACCCGACGCTCGTTGTTTTTTCCGCGCAAAATCAAACGCTACGATTTGCGAAAATGTCTTAAAATTGGAAAAGCCGCGGGGTGATTTGGCGTATTATCACTTGTGCAAGTTGTTGATTCATCGACGCGATGTCAAGGTTTGGTAACCCCCGCGTGTTTAACAATATCCATAATGGGACGTATATTGGAAACATTTTATCGTCTTTGGAATTTTTTTTTTCTCTTCTTCATCGCAACGCGACCTTGAAAGCACCACCGTTCACTTACGGCAGTTAATGACCAGTAAAATAAGATACTAATTAATTAGTAGGTACTGCTTATCCAACAATTTGACACATGAATATAGTCAATAAGTTTCGCCGTGTAACCCTGACTAAAGGATGCGCCGGCAGCCGGATTTTAAATTTTTCTCAGCTTATCTCGATGTGTAGACTGGTTTTGCGCGGAGAGTTTATGGCGTACGCGAGATCTATGGAAAATGAAGGCGATTTTAATTACGCAACCGTGAAACGTGCGTAAAATCATCAATGAACGTTTTCATGCGCCCTACGAATATTTCACATCGTGCGTAATCGTGTCTGCTCCGGTGTCTGCGCTTCGTCAGCACGCCGAGGTGATTACGCGAGCCGAGGAGGTGGAAATTATAACGAAATACGTGCCCCGAGGCGTATCGCGGTACAGTATGTACCTATACGTATCCGAGGATGTAATGAGTTAACATGCATGCCATGGGTGGAGGATGAGAGGAAGAATTTGCATTAAAAATTATCGTGATTTGTATGGTTGATAATTAAAAAACGCGGGATGCGGTAAATCTAGCGAAAAATTCGATCCATTTCCAAGTAGCAAATTTTTTGCCGGTTAAGAAAAGAGAGGAAGATGGAGAACTAAGAAATATTGGAGTAGATTTGTCGAGAATTTTTTTTTCAAGGTCTCTGAACATAAAATTTTAAATAAGTACTGATGTATCCAATAAATAAATGTTAAAGCACTGAAATCAAAATATTAAAAGTAATGAATACATAGTAACTTGGTCAATAAGTTGACTGGTCTAGTTGTTTCGGTGCGGATTCAATGAAACCCTTCCCCTCTTACCCACCTCTACACCCTGAAGAGTCAGCCCGACTACGCCACTGAATGAATCAATATCGATGAATCGAAATCTATGTGTTTTGATGAAATGATCAAAATTGAAATTTAAAAATATAAAAAAAAACGAAATATTAAAAAAGCAAATCCAACAAAATTTAAAAAACAATAATTTCAATAGAAAACTACAAATTAACCTCCTTATTTTCGTTGGAATCGATTTAAGCCGATTTGGGTCGATTTGAGTCGATTCAAGTCGAATTCGAGTCCATTCCTAATTGATTCGGGTTGATAGAAGTCGAATCCGAATCGACTTCAAGTAGACTATAATTATGTAGTCCACTTGAAGCATAGTGGATTTTGAATCGATTCGAGATGATTCGAATCAATTCAAGTAGATTCAAAGTCAATTCGAGTAGTTCAAGTCGAATTAGAATCAATTCAAGTAGATTCGGAATCAATTTGAGTAGATTCTAATCGATTCAGGTCAATTCGAGTCGATTCAAGTCGAATTCTAATTGATTGAAGTGGATTCGGAATCAATTCAAATCGATTCCGAATCCATTTAAGTCGAATCAGAATCGATTCAATCGATTTGGAATCAACTTGAGTAGATTCAAGTCGAATTCGAATCAATTTAAGTAGATTCGGAATCAATTTGAGTAGATTCTAATCAATTCAGGTCAATTCGAGTCGATTCAAGTCGAATTCTAATTGATTGAAGTGGATTCGGAATCAATTCAAATCGATTCCGAATCCATTTAAGTCGAATCAGAATCGATTCAATCGATTTGGAATCAACTTGAGTAGATTCAAGTCGAATTCGAATCAATTTAAGTAGATTCGGAATCAATTCGAGTAGTTCAAGTCGAATTAGAATCAATTCAAGTAGATTCGGAATCAATTTGAGTAGATTCAAATCGATTAAGGTCAATTCGAGTCGATTCAAGTTGAATTCTAATTGATTGAAGTAGATTCGGAATCAATTCAAATCGATTCCGAATCCATTTAAGTCGATTTGGAATAAATTCAAGTAGATTTAGATCGATTCAAGGTGATTTGAATTGATTCAAATTGAATTCGAATCGATTCGAGTTGAATCTAGTCGATTCATTTCGAATTCCAATCAATTCGAGTACATTCAAGTCGATTCCAGATCGATTCAGGTCAATAAATTCGAATCGATTCGAGATGATTGGAGTCCATTTAAGTCAATTCGAGTTGATTCTGAATCGATTCGAAATGATTCAAGTCGAATTCGGATCGATTCAAGTTGATTCGAGTCGATTTAAGTGTCTTGAAATTTTTTGTTGATAATTTTTTTTCAGTTTTACAATACTTGGTATGTTTTCTTATCATAGTTTGGAGGAAACTTTAAAATGGTACCTCCCTTTGAACTTCTTTTTTTTGTAACCCCCACATACCTAATACCTACATCGTAACCACCTAACGCATAAAACTACGTGAAAAAAACTGCAACCTTACCTCTCACGTACGTTCACGCCACACTCCCCGCTCCCCTCCCACAATCACCGGTCGGATCACTCTCGTTTTCGTTTTATTTACACTACGCGACTTATAATTAAATCGATACAATTCTAACGGGCGTGTTTATTAAAAACAATTCACATTACGTGCGAAACTCCATTAGCCCGAGCATGTTATTTAATTACACGTTCCGAGGCTCGGAAATTTAACCGAATAAAGCCGAATAAACGATTAATCAGTTAATAGTTCGAAGCATCTTCATAGTCGCGTATTTCCATCTTGTCCGTCCCTCATCGCTTATAAAATAGGCGTTCCTCGAACAATTTCCTATTACATATGGTAAAAATGCTTATCAAAAGCTAATCTGATAACGCTCTTATAATTTGAGTTATTAACAATTCAGTAGATTAAGAAGCGCATTTTGTGGGTGTTAAGGACCCGCAGACGAAGATTCTTTTCGTTGGATGGTGGGTGGCTCGACACACCATAAGGACACTCCTGACCCTACGGCCACTATACGGCTCACATCCATGGACACTACACATTATATGCTAATCGAAAATAATTCCGGAGATTTTCTCCTTTCGTTGTTTTAAAATACTAAAATCCTAGCCCCATCTCGGGTTTCTAAAGTGGGCGCATTATCGCCGCTTCTATTGTATTTGCACAATTCCATCTATCGAGGCTTTTCTTTCCTATTGGTCGATAAATGAAATCGATTATGCGAAACAGCGTAAACAAGACGTATACGTCTTAGAATCACATTAACCAACAGCGATCTTGTTACTAAACGAATAAATCGAGTAATCGATGTTCGATTGTCAATATGTGTACTTGCTTCTGGTAATTTCCATCTTGTACAGCGATGTCAAACCTTTACCACAGTTGCAACTCTGAAAGTAATACGCGGAAATACACGTTTTTAATCGTGTTTTTTAAATGGGTCGACGGAGGTAAAAATCGCGAGGAGGTTTTGCAACGAGAACGTTCAATCCACCCTTGGTAACTCTGAGAACCCATGTTTTTGAAGAAAAAAAAGTACTATATGCGTATACCCAACAACGCTATACAATTTAATAACATATTGTTACCTCACTATCTATCGCATCTTTACCAGATAATAAAATACTTATCCTTTAAAACAATCTATAACAAAAAAAAAGAATTCCACTATTGAAAAAAATATAAATCGATCGCTTTATTTATAGACCTCTGGATACCTATGGTCTGCGATTTGTTCTACGTACATATTTGCATAAGAATACTACCGTGTGATTATTATGGCGTCTAGTACAGCATCTCCGTACACATCTTTATTACTACCGAACCGAGTAAAAGGAAAATACAACCGTTTAAAATACATAATTACCAATAAACACAGATACACAGCAAAATACACGCTCTACTTTAAAATGTATCATTTCGTACCAACACCCTCTTTCGTTATTCAAGGCTACAGCATCACTTGTACGTTGAAGATGTACGAATATATACGGTGTGTTATGCATACACATGCACGCTTAAATATATACCGCAGGAAAACTTGTCTTTTGATATTAGACATATTTTTATCTTGTATCTTATTGAAATGTATTGTCGATAACATCTAGCAACCAGGTACAAAACTTGTATTTATTTACGTTATATTGTTTTTGTATATACAACTCAGCGGGGAACGTATTCATCCATCAATTATATATGCAACGAAAAAAAAAAACGAATACTAATGCCGTTTCGGTACCGCTTTTTTTTTACATCGATTCAAGCGTCCATCAATAATTATATGATTTTAAAAAGATTGAATATTTTGTAATGAGAAGCGCAGCTTTTGAGAAGTTTTCGCTGCGGAGATGAATTTCACAGATGATATTTCATTTTGACGAATGATCGATTGGGATATTATGAAAAAATATGGACTAATTTTACATCCCGTTTGGATTCGACTTGACGGTATTTCTTTTTAACGAGCAAGAGTCTGGGAGGGAGAAGTTGCAACTTGTCTAGGTAATAATCACCGTTAAAAAACTTAACATAGCTTCTGGAATCAGGCGCAGGCCTTGATAAGAATTTGAAGGGGGGAAGGGAATTAAATTCTAGATGGTGTTTTATTTCTGTCAATTCGAAAAAATAATTCTTTTGGAGGGTATGTTTTTAGGAATTTTTCGTAACCACGAGAGCACCTACAGAAGCACCGAATTTTATACGATCTCTCCCCCTCCCCAATCACTCTAAATAAACAACCTATAAATATAAAATTTCACGGCATGAGTCGAAAATGCCAAACAACCATTCATCATATGGAATACATACGTTGGGGCGTCTTTGTAAGACTTGGGGTGACTTGAGAAAATAGTTTTTGAAATAAAAGTTGTTAAAAATTGAACGAGGAACATTTTTTGTCAACGTTGTTTCTTCATATCTCCTCAAATTTTTGCACAATTGTTGGCTTCGCAAAAAAAAACTTGATTGGGGCGTTTTTTTGAGCTTTAGGGCTACTTTAGAAAACAGTTTTAGAAACAAAAATTGTTTAAAATTAGAAAAAAAACATGTTTTGTTGGAATTGTTTCTTCATATCTCCTCAAATTTCCCCACAATCGTCGGCATCGCAAAAAAACTCGGTTGGGGTGATTTGGAAGAAAAATTTTGGAAACAAAAGTTGTTTAAAATTGGAAAAAAAATGGTTTGTTGAAAATTTTTCTTCATATTTCTTCAAATTTCGTCACAATTGTCGGCTTTGCAAAGAAAAACTTGATTGGGGCGTGTTTTTGAGCTTTGGGGCTACTTTAGAAAACAGTTTTAGAAACAAAAATTGTTTAAAATTAGAAAAAAAACATATTTTGTTGGAATTGTTACTTCATATCTCCTCAAACTTCCCCACAATTGTCCGCATCACAAAAAAAACTCAGTTAGGGCGTTTTTGTGAGACTTGGAGCGACTTGAGAAAAAAGTTTTTGAAACAAAAGTTGTTGTACGTTGAACGAGGAACATCTTTTGTTAAATTAATTTTTCCGTATCTCTTCAAATTTCGCCACAATTGCTAAATTTGTCGCATTGAAGCATGAAGCTGTGTTGCCAAATGCTCAAAATGATACATCTTTTAGATGAACACGGCTTCTTCGCTCATTTGATGATAGGTGCTGTTGAAATTTCAAGAGATAGTATTCCCACGTTCTTTGCACCTTTTTTTTTTAGTTATTGTTTGGGATCTTGATTGAAAACCTTAGAAATTTATCAGCTACGATATCACTTAACTAAAACTCATGATAACTTATCACTCATCGAGCTTCTGAATTCACCTATCACCAAATCAACAAAACCACCATTACGAATATCTCAAGGGAGAAGCTGTATTAGAAAAAAAGGCACATTGAAATACATCTACGATGGATTATCTCCTGAAAAAATCTTTATCTCTCACTTGAATTGTACGTAAACAAAGGTCAGCACGTAGATATCTCGTGATAAATACCCGATACGTTAGCGTAGTCCTTGAATAGAAACAAAGTCAAATCAACCTCAGATATAAACCCTTTACATACACCATTGTGCTAATTTATTGTCCGATAAAACAATGTTATAAAGATATCGTATACTATACTCGCAAGATACAATCTTCACAAAAGCATAAAAAACCAACTGCTCATCGGTTGAAATTTTCGCTTAGGTTGCAATTCTACACGTGATATCGTGTAGATTAACATTAACGCGAGTTTCGGAGTACTTACACCCTTCGGGCTACGGAAATGAAAAAGACCACCCATTAAGATATCGAGTAACCAGAGATGATCTTAATCTAGCGCAGAAAAGCAGATCAAACAATACATCCTCGATTTACATTGAGTACTTGATGCCAGAGAAATTTTAATTTTCATTGAAAATATTATAACATCTTAAGGAACTCTTTTAACTTTTTCTATTATGTGATAAATAGATAAACACTTTGGTACGTCGTACACGCAAGCGTCAAACGTTTTAGTGCCTTTTGGTGAATTCCCTCTAAGACGACGGTATTGATCAGTGGTCATTTGTACGGTCTAATTTGCGGTATTCCCAAAGGCAATTAACGCTGAAGACGTGGACAGTTTAACGAGCCTTGTTCGGGCACCGTTGATCGATGGTTTTGCGGCCTACGGAGATACGAAAATTGTGGGTTGCACTCTAAAAATATGAATTTCGATAAACGGACGGTATTTTAGGTAAATTGTCGAGTAATAAGTGGGTTATGGTGTCTTTGTAAAGTACATGTTAATAATGGTATCTTGGTGGTTTGGAAGTTGAAAAGTAGATGGTATTTTTGGCATGGTTTTGTAAGTACAATGATACCAGTATTCTGGTGTCTGGTTGAATAAGGTTTGAGGTGGTCTCAAGATATCATCCGATGTGGCTCCAGATTTATTCGAAAGTGTATTTAGCTCGTGTGGATGGCATGCATCAAAGTACACATCAGCGGAAAGAAAAAAGAACGGTTAAGATGGGTTTTCACGCGCAACGACAGCAGCGTTTTTGAAGCACGTGGGCATGACTGGTTGAACCAATCGTTTAAGATCCATTTTCCACGCTAATTTGATCTCGAAATTAAATTAGATCTAAACGTTATATGCATTGATGTATAAAAAAGATCAACGATGAAAGTTTTTCAAAAAATGAAGAAAAATTTTGAAAAAAAAAGTACAAAAAATACTAGAAAAAAAATTTTGGAAAGGGGTAAACGGAAACCACACATTTAAAAAATAAAAAATATCAAAAAACGAGGATTAAAAGTGAAACAAACGCAAAGGAAAAATCACTCGAAAAAAAAGTTATATATTTCGAGCATTTGATAACATCGCTTCTGCATGGCAACATCGCATAGATTCTAGATTGTTGTTAAACGTGAAATTATCATGATAAACTGAAATTTGGCAGCATTGCGCAATAAATAAACATCGAGTTTTATCGATATTACGAATTTTTCGTTCATTTCATCGCATTAAGAATTCATTGACATCATCTAATGCATAAAATGTATACTTTGAGCACTTTGGCAACATAGCTACAACTTGGCAACACCGCATAGACATTATTTATAATTTTTCCAACGTAAGAAACACATTGGGGCATGTTTAGTCATATTTAAAAAAGGAAAAGAGAGAGAGAGGAATTCACACTTTAGGTCAGTTGGCATATTTTTTACAAAAATGGGATTCAACACTTTATAATTCAATTTTGTTGACTATTTATAATACTTGAGTGACGTCACGTGATTCTTAGATTAAACAAGATAAATTTGAAATAAAAAAATTTCCAAGTATTCGTTTTGTACCATAAAGCATCAGCTTGCGTACAAGTCCTCAATGCAGTGTGACATTTCCATGTCACTCTGCGACAATAATGTTCACCAGATGTCATTTTATGTTACATGCCACTTGCGACCATGCCACGTCATCGTAACAATGACTTGTCATCATATCATGTCACTTGAAGTGCTACAATGACATGATGACATGTCACTCCAAACCATGACACGTCACCATGACAATGAATAGTCATCTATGACATAGTATGGTGACATAAACAATTATATTTTTCGTTGAACATGCATATACGACGCATAACTCGTTTTGAGATGGAAAAATAATTACCTGACTTGTCATGACAAAGTCACGACATTACTATAATGTGTTATTATTCAGGTCATCATGACATGTCATCATAACATGATCATGAGATATCACCATAACATGTCATTCGACATATCATCAAGACATGAACATGTCACTCATGGCCATGACACTTGACCATTTCAATGGCGTTCATCGTAAGTCATTACATATCACATGTCAGTCATAACCATAATACGTCACCATGATGGCATGTTATTGTATATACCTGTCTCTCATGATCATGATATGTCACCATAACATGTCCTGTCATCTACGAGTTGTATGATAACATGAAAATATCATAAATCACTCACGAGCATGACACGTCACCATGGCAACAGTTACCATGGAACTGCGTGACGCTTTTTCGTGACGAATTTTCGATTTCGTGTGCCATAGCCAAGCCATGAAAATGTCAAAAAGCTCGAGACTATAAAAAAAAAACATTTCCTCGAAGTACCACTCACTCCATCGAGCCAACTACCGGGTGCAGAAAAAATTCCCAGTCCTCGAAACTATGTCCACCATTCAATACACGACACCCAGGCTAAGAATTGTCAAAGCGCCGATCAATAACCCTTCGGTGAATTTGACGTGGGATACTCAAAGCACAGAAAATTCTCACAGGTTGACCGGCGCGATCACACTAGCACATAGCGTGCCAATACGAAGAAATCGTATTAAATATTTTACTAAAGATTGTTGCATAGTTAATTGATAGGTTCGAAGGGACGTAGGTGAATATTTAATGTTAGGTTTGCTATTCTTGTCGAAATGGGATAATTTGAGTTAAACTGTGGGAGAATATAGTTGAATGAAGTTGGCGCTTAGTGTACCGCGTACTCCGCTTGTAAATAATTGATTGTGAGCAGAGTGTTACCCGAAGGCATGATATGTCTAGTAGGCTATATATATACAGGAGATTCCAATTTCAAATCACGATTTATTCCCACAACGTAGAACACACTCCGCGTCTCGCTGACACGATTATCATCTTTTATATCGCCTGATAGAATCGGCTACTGTTTTACGGAGGTCCTGTTCACCTGCCGAAAGGCACTATTGGTTTTTAACAGCTATTCATTAAGACGCTCTTTAGTCGAAATGGCGTTATTATTTAACATCCTTCCACACGTTATAATTTATCCTTTTCTTCGCTCTGTGCTCTCGCATCCAGAGGTAGTTTTTCATTTTTTTTCGCCAAACTAGCCCGAGTGATATTTTAAATACGAATTGACGTTTTAAGTGGTTATCAGTGTAGGCCAGAGGTTATATATGTTACATTGATCGAGTAAATTTGATGGATTTTCACGCGGCCGACTCCAACCGAAGGCATCATTTCAACTCGAAAATATTTATCGTTTCGCATTACAAGCGCATACACCAAGAGATAAGCAAAGTGCAATATGATTTTTTTTTCTCACCTCGAAAGTAAACGCATTTATATCGATGACAGGGGTTCTCATAATAAGGATGATTTTCATGTATCCGAAATATCGTATTATATCAAGACAAACATACTATAGTTTCTTTTCGCAATACAGCGTCTTTAAATATCCATTTGCAATGGGTTCTAT
The DNA here is from genome assembly GCA_003261595.1 of Maconellicoccus hirsutus. Classification (NCBI taxonomy): domain Eukaryota; kingdom Metazoa; phylum Arthropoda; class Insecta; order Hemiptera; family Pseudococcidae; genus Maconellicoccus; species Maconellicoccus hirsutus. The sequence continues at coordinate 18,830 of QBDW01001624.1, forward strand.
TGTTTTTATAAAACCTATTGTATTCGTGGATGACTTTTTTCTTTCTTTTTCGTTTATACGTCGTGTGGCTTTTACACTCATGAGTTGTGTGTGATTGTTACGATATGCTGGATACAATCGAGATGCAGCCCTGCCGGCGATATATGTTGCAGACTTGAGACTGGACGTGATCAAAAGTCCGGTATTGTATGAAACATAATCGTATTGGCAGCTTTGGACAGTGGAGATTATGTAAATGGTTACGTATTTTAGCGGAGTTCTTCGAGGTACCGATGAGGCAATGGATTTGGAAGCTCTGCAAAATTTATCTGAGTGTTTAAAAGTGCTATTTTTGAGTAAAATCAAGATTAGATGCGATTGCAACTGCCCATTTATAACAGTAATATTTAAATTCAAATTTCACACATTTTTAATCAAGATTAATCAGAACCATCGAGACCAAAAATGAGCCCAGGACAAATATTTTTGAAGAAATAGGGGGAAATTTCCACGTATTATTAATAAGAAAAATTACAAATTTACACTTCAATTGTTTTGTGATTTTAATAGCACCGCAAGTTAGTATAAATTTTGCGATTTGATTCAAAATTTTAAATCTAAAACCAATCAAGATGCAAAAAATAAAAATTTTTTACAATAGAAAAAAAACAACCTCGTAATCTAAACTTGAAAAATTCCTCTACTTGAATAAATTTTTTTGACGCTAGAAATCATATAAAACTTCAAATTTTAATTAAAACGAGAAATTTTTTAAATATACATTAATGAAATTAAAAATACAAACAATCACTTAATTTATTTAAAATTAATTTTGCAATCTAAATTTAAATCTGAAATTATAAAAAAAATTTGGGACTTAAAATTGAATTTTTTCAAGGTAAAAATTAATTCAAAAAAAATTTTGCACGTTAAAATTGAAAATAATTTTTTTGATTTTTTACAATCTTGTACTTGAAATTAAGCAACTTAAAATTTGTAAAAAAAAGATCAAGAATTAGTACTTGAATGATCAAAATTGAAAAAACAATAAATTTTTCAGTCTAAAGTTGAATTCGAAAACGCAAAAAAATAATTTCGCAATTATTTCAATTTCAACTAAAAAAAAAATTACAACAAAATTTGCAATTAGATTTTTTCATCAGAACGTACTTTTAAAAAAAATCGTTGATAAATGTAAAATTATGCATTGATTTTTTTTTTTTAATTTAAAAATCACCAAAACCATTTTGAAGGCGAAAATTAATTAATTAATTTTATTTATTTTTATAATGATAAAAACTTCTTAAAGAATACAACGTTTGTAATTTTTTTAAATGCTCAATTGAATATACGTACAAGTTGATCTTTCTAAAACGTTCAAACTCTTTAATACTCCCCCTCCCCCTATCTTCTTCACCTCGCTTACCTCAAATTGCAATTTCACTTCCGTATCCACTCAGTTCATTTCTTTTCATAAGGATTTGGAAATTTTCAGGTGATTTTGCGACAGATATCTTCAGACTTCACGTGAAAAATCACCCAACCTCATTGCTATCGCTTCTAGGGTACGTCATCGAATACGCAACCATATCCTCGACATGTCAACAATACGAATCTTCAAGGAAATCGCGAACCTCTAAGCCTACAGCACCCAAACCGCCTTAACAAAAGCGACGAAACATCCGACACGGGATATTTTCAAATACGTTTGATCTATGATCCGTAGCGTCATTTTATTTGCATATTTACATTTAATTATACCTCGGTGACGTCATAGATCGCAGCGTTGTTTTTCCTCTCGCTGCGTTGTTTATCATTGAAGGCACATGAGCGTGAGTTCATTTTGATTTCATTGTATTTGCTTCTCTCCGGTGAGGTATTTTTCTCTCTTCGTCTATCTCTCGTGCCTCTTTCTGAATACGAGGCTGTATACGGATTCATTATTAGGTGCAGTGTGTCATCGGATATTTACGATCGTGTCGTTGATTAAATCCATTCAACGAGGGGTTTCTTAATTGATATCGCGACAATATCGTGTATCTTCAAGGATACCGTACTATGTGTGCGCATCTTCGGTAATCGTGAGATATTTACTTAATGAGTGCGTAATCATTACGGAAAATTCCCTGAGGAAGAGTGCCGATGTCGATGTGGAAGAAAAACAGGATTGTTTGGTTTACGAGTAAAGAGTATAATTTCATGATTTGTTCGTTGTAAGTAAATTTAGTCAAGGTACTTTTTTTTTAGGTCTTGATTTTCGGAAAAAATTAATAGATTTTTAATTTGGCTAAAATTTAGAGGTTTCGAAAAGGGTTGTTGATTCGAATCGATTAATCGACTCCATTGTTACGACTCAATCAATTAAAATCGATTCGACAGACTCGATCTACTTGACTCAGATTAACTCGAATTGATTCCAAATAAATCAAACACAAGATTAAAATAATTGACTTGAAATCGAGTTAAATTAAAATCAATTTTGTCGATAAAAACGAAAATTGGCCGAATTTCCCAGAATTGATGAATCGATTAATTTTGTATAAAAAATCGACTTGAGCAGACAAATCGATCATTCGATCGAGTCAATTTAAATCGATTCAAAGTCAATTAATGAACTCGATTGTACAACTCAAATCGACTCGGATCAATTTTAAATCGATTTCAGTTGATTGAGTCGATCAATCGGGTTAATTAATCAAGTTGAAATCGAGTTGAATCTAATTTATCGATTAAATCGCGACTTGATCGAATTCTACCGAATTGATTAATCGATTTCTTTTCCAAATCGACAACTTTAGCTTCGAGTCAAAACAATCTCACATTTTTAATTCATGATTAAACCGCGAATCGTGTTGTCATCGCTTTGATACTTCAGGAGATTGAAATTTCGGTCGTTTTTGGAATAAAACTTAAGAATAGGAAAATCTGAATCAAAAAATATGCCATAAAGTTATTTTAAGAATACGAGAATGAATGCTGGAAAAACAAAGCCTTATGAAGAACGTCACTCGAGATGAATTCATCCATACCACGTCTTGAAGTTCAAATCCACAAAAAAATTTCCTCTTCGGTAAAATTCGAGAGGAATTTTCATCTCGTAACAACGAATACCGCAATGAAATGGCAACGAATTCGTATATTAATTAATCAGATAGGAGAAATTTTTCTCCAGCAACGAGATCGTATCGCCTTGTTGAACATCCTGTATCAATATTTCATGAATCTCCGGTAAAGGTCGAACACTCCGAAAGACTTTATACGAGTACACCTACCATTTAGCTAGATCCGTTACTTTATCGCATAGATTCCAATTTAAGCCAAACTCAATAACTCAAATCCAATTATAAAGCTTTAATTACGCGATAATGCAGCATCTCCGTAACAAGTGCTCGTTTGATGGTAAATTGATTAACAAGACCGCGCCGCTCTCGCGTTAAAAAAAAGGCAAATCGATCGAGTGGTAATTTAGTAAAACGTTCATAAATTTATACTTTCCGGTCGAATCGGCCGAACTAGAAACATTATATATCGCTTTAATAACATATCGTATTCGAATCGGAGAAAAAAAGCAACCTGTAATAAAATTATTAATTTCACTCGATCTCGAATAACACGGCGAGATTTATACGATCGGACAAGATGACAAGAACTAATATTTATCCACTTAAATACTAATTAAGCGCCAGTCTTGTTCATTGATTAAAGAACCACAAATCGTACTCATCAATTTAGACCGTCCGCCGTTCATGTCGAACACGTCCGAAATGTTGGGCTCAAAATGAGCCGGATTATGACTTATTCAGAGCTCATTACGGGCGGACTCTAAACCACATAATTAGAAACCGTAAAACGCCAACTCATCACTTACTAAGCTGCGCATTTTCGCTGGTCATGGTTGTCATCGCAGTCTCCGTGTTCCTTTGTCAGCAAGAGAGAGAAAATCCGGTGCTTATACCTTTTTCATACGCCGCCGCCGCGCCAATTAATAATACATTTTGGTTATGAAATTATAAACGAAATTCTATTAAGATTTATGGCGCGGCGAAGCAGACCACCGGAAAATTTCCCAAATGATAAAATAATATCATGAAATTATTTTTTACGCGTAATAACGGTAATTAGTCTTGTGGATTGTGGAAATTACCCCCTCAAGGTCGAGCCGTACTAGGTCACCGGAAACTTGCGGCGCGATTTTCGCGACAACCGTTGGCGCGATTTTACGAGCGTACTTTACGAGCGTATCCGATCGAAGATCCTATAAGGTGGATGCTGATAGAGAAAGCGTGGTTTATTAAGATTTTAATTTTTTTTAATTACCCGCGCCGGCTTTTATCATAAATACGCTAAAATCCTCGAGTTTAAACAGGTTCGCCGAAAATGTTATAGGCGATTATAAAAAAGTGAAATATCGGAGGGTAGGCGTTACTGGGTTCCTCGTGCATGTCACGTTAAAAGTCGTGACGCGATTGTAAACCCGAACCAAAGTCGAATAAAACGTGTGACTGGCACGCGACCTATTCTATTACCAAAAAATACCACCGGACCGGACTCCAAATAGAAAAATCCAATATTTATGTTCTTCGCCGACTCACCGTGCTCAGAATCCGGTATGAATATGGCTCCTATTGTCGGCGAGACCACAACTACATCACTAAAAATATGATTTCCACGTAAGTCGATAATATTAGACGTAACATGTCGAAATTATGTTATGTAATTCGCGCGAAATTCTATGGATCGTGTGAGAGGTCAAAGTCCACATATTGATACAATATTCTCGATTTTATTTCTGATTTATTACACGTCTCCTAAATCGATCGGCAGCCATTTTTTGTTCACAGTGGAAAAACTCGTTCTAAAATGGTGAATTTTTTAAATGCGGGATCTGATTAAAAAGTAGTTTTTCCATGGGTAATTTTATTTCGACAAAACGATTAAATCGTACACCGGTAATTACTTTTTCAAAGATTGATAATTTTATTCGCGTTTTGTAACCGTGATAGAAATCTTGCGTGGATACGGATTTTTGTCGCCTACAATAGAACCACGTGTAAAAAAATCGTACGTGTGGGAATTTCAAAATGCTAATTCATGGTCGAACCATAAGCGAGGTGAATTAGCGGCGGATTTCGATATGAAAATGGTCGATTTATTTATTTTTAGAAGTAATTTGTTTTCGAGTAAATGTGACAAGCGCGGGAGACCTTCAAGAGTAGAATTTGATGTGTCGGATTTAAAATTTTATGGAGTATGGTACAAGGCAAACGAAGAAGGGGGTTTCGACTTGGTAATTTATATTTAATCGAAATAGAAGCTATTTTTTTTGAACATACGGTGATATCTTACACAAAAATAGATCAACAATAATCCGAAAATATTTGTAATGTTGACAGAACGTCGCAGAAATGTCACCTGAACGTCACAGGACGATCCAAAGAGTTTGAAAATATTTCAAGTGAAATGAAATATCGTCAAAATGCCACAAAAAAATCGTAGAAATATTAATGCAATCGAAATTTTGCCGAATTAAAACGAGAATTTGCTGAATTTCCAAACAAAAGTAATTAAAGAGTTTGACTCCCCCTCCCTTCCCGTAGCACCTTTTTTGTTAGGAAAAAATACGCAGAGAATTTTTCAAAGCCAAAATTTCAACATCATTTTTTGGGAATTTAAAAAATATTAAAAATCGGAAACACTATTTTAGTAATAATTTACAATACAAATTTATAATTCAAAATGAATTGATAATTTTCGCTTAGTTTTCATAACTTTTGGAATTTTTGTAGTTTTCAGTGAAAATTGAATATTTACAATTTTTTCAAAATTTTCACGTAGGCATGAATATTTTACATTGACAGTAGCACTGTCGATTCAAATTGATTGATCGATTAATTTTTATGAAAAATCGACTTGAGCAGACGAATCGATCATCGATCGAATCGATTTCAAGTCGAGTAATCGACTAGATCACACAATTTAGTGAAGTCAAATCGACTCGAATCAATTTCAAATCAGTTTGAATTGATTGAGTTTAATCGAGTCGATTAATTGACTTGACATCGAGTTGAATCGATTAAATCGCAAATTAATCAAATTTTCCAGAATCGATAAATCGGTTGATTTTTATGAAAAATCGACTTGAGCATATAAATCGATTAATCGACTCGAGTCAATTTTAATAAATCAATTTAACTTTATGGAGTCAAATGATCGAGTCGATTAATCGACCTGAAATCGAATTGAATCGATTAAATCGCGAATTGATCAAATTTTCCTGAATCGATAAATCGATTAATTTTTATAAAAAATCGACTTGAGCAGAAAAATCGATTTCAAAACGACTAATTGACTCGAGTCAAACGATCGAGTTGATTAAAAGACTTGAAATCGATTTGAATCAATTTAATCACAAATTGATCAAATTTTCCTGACTCGATTAATCGACTTTTTATGAAATCGACAGCTGTAAGCTAAAAATGCTGTTTTTGTTGGCTAAATAATTCAATTTTCACGCAGATCGAGCCACGTTGTGCTTCTTTTCACAACCATTAAAAAAAATGTATTTTTTTGAAATAATTTTTTGAAAATTAAACATTGCTAAGTTAAAAAATGTTATTTTATTATGAAACTGGTAACTTTTTAAACATGTACATATCAAAAATGTAATAAATTTCGCTGGTTTGATAAAATTTATGAATTTTAGGAAACAAATTGGGCTTACTACAACATTTAAAAAGCATTTTATAGGATTTCATGCTTCATACAAAATCATAACTTCTCGTTTTTATTGATTTCTATTAATTTATACAAATTCTACAACCCCTCAGACCCTAAACCCGCTGAAAAATCGATTTTCGAAGCTGAATCTAACAAAAACCAACCTCCCTGATCCCAAACTCCGACACCTCTTCCTCTTCAAAACTCAACCGAACCCGCACCACCTCAACACCGCATCCAAACCCATCTCCACCTCCGGACTTATTCACGACTCGGACGCAGGAAACACTTAAAGCACGACTCACCCGGACGATTAAGCGATCAAGCTGTTTATCTATTCAAACGATCGCGTAACGTTATAATGACACAGGTAGGTCTATTCACATTTCATCGCTTATTATTTGCTCGAATAGAAACGCAAGTTCGAACGTTAATTCACAACCGCTCTAATAAATTATCGCGAACCGTTTAATTGTTGAAATGTGAACATTGTAGAAAAACCAATTAAGCGAATAAAAGTTAGCCAACGTAATTATAAGGCGTATTTCACAATCAACCGTGTACGTCGATTCAGACGCTACGCATCGTACAGAAAAGAAGAAAATTTCAAAAGCTATTTTTTTGAACCAATTCAAAGACCAAATGACTGATGGTCGGCGGCTGAAATCACACAATACAGTAACTTTTCTACCTTTGATTAATTATTTCAACTTGGTTGAATATACGACACCGAACAAAGATATCTTTGGTTGTCGAAACAGCTTTGGAATTTTCCCAAAAACCCTTTGATGAGTACGCGCTCGGCCAGAGCTAATTACTCGGTACTTAGGGGAAGGGGAAAGTCCAAAAATATTATCCCCTTCGATGATTCGTAAAGTCTATAGATATTCATGATAAGGTAGGTATTTGTGTCAGACACAACACGGCGTGGGTGTGTTTGTGTCTAGATACGTTAGTGTTTACGTAGTGTTTCTGACACAATATTGTAACTTGTATCGCCCGCGGTACCGACTTAACAAATAATATTCACAATCGCTACACAGCTTATGATTTGCTCCAATGACCGCTATTATGACACTGAATTGATTTTTTTCCCGCAATTATCCGGTTATGACGAAATTCCTTCAAATGTATAATTTCAAATGAAAAATTACCCTTTGAAATACGAACACGTTGCGTAAGAAATTCGGCGTACGGGGGAGTACGGATGATTTTTATCAGGAAATTAATCAATAAAACCACGTAGCCTTCGGATACGAGAGAAATTCTCAACTCGTTCGCGATAAAACTCACCAAATGTAAAAACAACCCACTCTCGAGTGCCATAAATTCGTCGAAAATGATTATTAAATTATCACTTTGTCAAATGAAGTATTTAAATGGACCAACTCCCTCGATCTCCGACGTTTATAATCAATTACCTTACGGGGGGGTCAATATTTCGGCAGTAAAAATGAATTAATGCGTTCGTACGAGTCCCAAATGCGGGTATATTTTCCACGAATCGACGATAATGCATTAAAAGAAAAACCAGGCGTTCGGAAAATCCGCGAAAAGATTAATTCCTCGGCGACGATCGCCTTATTACAAATAGGGCGAGATTTTCGACAACACTGTAGCCGGCATTCGCTACATAATAAATGTGAAACCGCATTAAAAATAGATATAAAACACGGATTGTATTACCTTGCTGAAAGTAGTTGGCTTTTCTGACGTATACGCAAACCAAAGCCATTAATTGTAGCTGTGATAAACGCTGCCTCGTCGATGGAGGTAATGGTAGTAAATCTCGAAGATTTGCTATTTCGGCATTTATCAAATCTCTTCGTAATTTACTGGCGCCTTTCGTTGATTTGCTGGCGTCAAATCTGAAACACAACGCAACCAGTTAAATCTCACCAACTGGTTTTATCTTTTTATTTATCTTTATGTAAAAAAATAAACCGCGTACATTTAAACGTATTATCTATTTTCATATATTTATATACGCGTCTTAAATCGAATACTTATAATTGTAATTATACCCGGCAATCGATCATACGAGGTGTTCGATAAGTTGATGAATCGAGTCGAAATTATACTTTTAAGTCGCTTCGACGAGTTTTTTTCTTAAATTATTTCTCTTAAACACAATTTATATCGTATTTTTATAATAATATCAAACATTATTATTTTGTGTTCTCTCAGATAAAGCTTGAAATATTTTTAATACTCGAGACTAATTGGTCAATAATAAAAATGGGATCCAGAAGTTGAATACGAATAACGGAAATTTTCGCCATTTATTCAACCAACTAATCTATCTTATTGTTAAAACGTTTGACAAACGATGTAAACATATTTTTCGCCGTTTCACTCTTCATTTATCATCGCCAAAGCGTAAATACTCCGAAACGACTTCGGATAATTGAAAATTAACAACGGATTCGAATTCAGCGACTTCGAAAACCATGAAATCGACATACATGACGTGTTTTTATCACTTTTCGTTATTGACCTTTAATCACCCCCCTCCCCTTATCAACTTAATTTCACGAGTATCCCGGGTGATTGAATATTAACATCGGAGTCGAATTAATTTACCTTTAAGAGTGATGAAATTGAACTACGAAATCGAATTTTATGCGTTTTGATCTATCGACCTTTATTTACCCCTCCTCCTCCTCCTCTCGTCCCACCCTAAAACGAATTCAACTTACTGTAAGTTGACATCAAAGTCGGTACCTTTGAAAATAACAGCATCGACTAGAACAACGTAATATACAAATGTTGTCAATATTTAAAGGGGAGAATTATAATAAATTCGATGATTGAAAAATATGTGACCTTGAATAATTTCTCCTCCTCCTCTATCAAAAATTATTCAAGATGGCTCAAAATTGACATCAAATTCGAATTCAATGTTTTTGAAAACCACGAAATCAACGTATAACACGTGTTTTTATCAATTCTGATCTATTATCCTATAATGACCTAACCACCTTTGACCCCATTCTCATCACCAATGACTCCACAACTAATACATGATAAAATTAGTGTAAGCAAGAGAGGTATATTACTGAAATGACTCCATTGACGTTAAAATATCATCAAATAACGATAACCAGGCAAAATTAATTATCAGAGGGGGAGAAGGGTCGTGTGGAGAGGAACCTCTATGCAAATATTTCACCCCTGTGACCTTGAAGGCACAAAGATTTGATTTTTTGCAAACTATCTTCAGACAAGTTTCTTAATTCGTTTACGAATGTTTTCTGCAATAAGATGAATTATGGTGAGTAATTCATAGTTAAGGGGGTGTGAAGGGTTGCAGGAGGGGGTAGTTGGGAAATTTTGATAAAAAATCATCATGTATGTCGTTTATTAGGTTATCGCATGCGCTGAGTTCGAATCTGGGGTTATTTTTGAGCTAATTTTATCGATACTCGAATACATCGCAGTTTTTAAGTATTTCTGCGGTGTAAAGCATCAGTGAGTGAATTTCATTAAATCACGATTTCTCGAAAACAAACGTACAATATGATCTCGACTTTTAAAAACCTTGAGAATTTTCTTCATTCGAGTAATTACAACTAATTACAAGTATGACTAAACTGCCATTACAAACGCTAATAAAATGATGAAAGGTATAACCTATTACGTGTTTTATAGGTCATTTGATGCACGGGATTGAGATTTTACGAGCGTGACACCTATAATATCTCGATCCCGAACCCTTACACGTTACGTAGCCTTGAAAAAAATCTTTTCGTTCATTCATGTCTTACGCATTTTCACGATTTAACGTACGAAAAATAAATCGTATCGAGTCGCGTCTACCTTTTTGTGTCGTTGTTAGCGAAATTGTAAAAAAGACTCGTCTGATTTATTAATAAAATTACTCAAACAATACATTAAAAATGGCTGTTGTAAAAGTCTATGAAAAAAGACACTTTGGAGGATTTTTTTTCTCCATCTTGTAAATTATACGCTATCGGTCATTAGCGACTAGAAAAGTATAAGGTAAACGTAATAATACTCGCTATAAAATTATCTAAACGTCAAACTGCGAACGATATCGACAGCAAGAAGCGTTGTAAAGTATTTTTTTCCAGCATCGCAACGCGTATTCGCAACCTTAATGATACTAATTTATACGGTTTTTATTATCACACACTTTATGTCTCTATTTAAAACGAAGAGCCTTAGAATATTTTAACAAATTAGCTTATTAAAGTTGTAAAGATAATACGACGAATCCCCATGCGTGCGTATCACTTCGGCGTCAGGCAGAAAAATCGATCTCGCTTTTACGACTATTTTTCTCAATTAAGACGTCACGAAGGAGGGAGGAAATTTGTACACGATCGAGGTACTTGCTATAATTTTTCTATAAATCAAAGACCACTTTGTAACGTTTCACACGATGCTCGCATCGACGTTCGATCAACATTGAAGCAATTAGGAAGAAGATTCACGCACGCATGTGCCTCAAATATATCATTGTGTGCCGAGCGCATCGTCAATTTATTAGATAAATTGTGGCAGCATCGGCACGTTCTCCAGTCGACTCCCAACACATACGAGAAAATTTCCACATAAGCTGTCAATTTTTTATTTATGAATTTTCATACTCTTCCTCTTTTTACCTTATCATAAATAACGTCCTAATTATACCGAGGCCGGCAGAAATCATCTCCGCGGTTTATCCGCGAATACACCAATAATAATTACAAATTAAACGTAAAGTACGATAATTCATTAAAATATCCTGTTATTAAGTTATTAAACCAATTATTAAATCGGTATTTAAAACTGGTTTAAATCTATTTCAAAAGATGGAAAAAGAAAGTATGAATATTACGGCCCCAAGGTGTTGTGCTTGTCACGATTGATACAATATACATAATTTTTTTTAAGGTCTGCTTTTTATTTTATCTAGAAAAATCATCGTCTAGTACATTAATTAGGAAAATATACTCCGTGTCTGGCTAAAAGTACGCCCGTGTATGCGTAACTTTCAAGTAGGGCCGGATTTAAACGTGGGCGAAGGGGTAAGGGGGGTATTGAAAGTTTCAATATGATTCTGCGATGTTCGGTTTTAATTGATTCGATTAATGTAATAATCAACGTGTTGGTAACACTGATTTCGTGACGGAAATTATTTTTATTTGAAGGATACACGCGTAGAAAAATTTATAGCTAAAAAGTACTTATGCATTAATGATAAAATGGATTACCTAAGGGCAACCCCCTCTTTTTACCCTTCCATTCTCTTAAATGATCTGGCATAGTTCGATCTGCAAAAATTGAAATAAATCATGGAAAAATCGACTCCAAAATGAATATCGTTTCTAATTAATTTCCATAATTGTTTCAAAGATTATGAAAACATTGTTTATGTAAGGTGTCTTTACTTGAACGATATTTCAAAGTAGATATTAAAAGTTATAGAACGCGAAATGACCAAAGAGGCAAAAGCCAAGGTTTCTAATAATTTTTAAATGAACTAAATTTATACTCCATGAGAACAAGAATTGGAACAATTATAGAATTTCCTAGGGTGATGAAGAAATTAAATTAATAAAAGAAACTTCAACATAAGCTTTAGATTAAAATAAAAGGGTTTTTGCCCACCAAAAATCAGTTTTTCTTTGATAATTCCTCAAATATTGATCCTACGATGAAATCAGTTATATTCTATTTTAATCTACATAAAATTCCCCGTCGAATGATATGTATACAACTTCGATGGGCTGAAAGGAGAGAGGGGGTTCAACAATGATTTCACATGAAAAGCGAGTTGAAAACGAGAAAATAACGACTAAATCAATAAAATAATAAAATAATGAAATTAATTTAAATAAGGTTTTATAAGATGAAATAAAAAAATTCCTCAATAAGTAGCTTGGATTATTTTATAAAATCATAAATCATATTATTAAATAAATTCATAAAATATATTTCTATAATAAAATATTTTAAATAAAAAAATTGATATAAGAAATATTCCTGGTATTACTACATATTATAGATAAAAAAAAACTGTACTCGTATGTAAATAAATATTTGATCAAATAAATTTACTTTGACTGAGCTCCGTCCAACCCCTCCCCCTCCCTCTCCTCCCTCTCTCACAAGAATACCAAAGAAGCAGCAAATTTACAATACTACGAGCTTTTTTAATCCATAAATTTTACCCCTTCTAGGAGTAGGGGCATTTTTTTGATGCTTGGGGCGACTTCGGAGAAAAATATTTGACACAAAAGTTGTGGGAATTACGAAAAAGATTTTTCGAAGCGATGATTTTTTCATATTTATTTAAATTTCGTATTAATTCCAACATTTATACCCCGTTCGCTTCGCTTTCTTGCAACTCCGACCAAACAATACACGGCGCCACTGCGGTACCGTTGCGCCATTCGAAACGCCCTGTGTGAAATTCTCCGTCGACAATTTCCAATATGTAACGTAGAAACGAACTACGCCGAGCAAATTAAGACATGAGATAATTATGGAAGTAATATGAAGTCTCAGCGAGTATTTAAGTCAAGAAAGGTCAATTCTAGGTGAGATGTAGTCTGACATTAGCTTGAGGTGTGAGCGAGACGCATGTAATGGAAGTTAGATACACCAACATGTAGATCATTACTTTTCAAACGAATAGCTACAGATTTTACGACAGCGCTGAGCGTTTGAAATTACCAACAATTAAATGGTAATACGAGCGATTCTCAGATCTACGAGTTTCACTCCGTACGGTCACTTTTTTCATTTTTTTTTTTCGCCTCGTCGTACTCGCACAGGCTTACGCCTTTATGTATTTGTGGCGCGTGATTAAGATAGTAGCATGTGTGTACACATAGGAAAACATAACGTATGCGTGAAAATATTATGTATCGTATTTGCAGCTTGTGTGCAGCACAGACTCAAGTACGTAGATCTCAGCGTGTCAGTGTACATGTAGAGCACTGCGAGTGTCCGGAGATTTTTCGCTTCTCTTCTGAGCGCGCATTCAGACGCGTTCGAATATCGTGGGAAAAAGCATCGCATACGATGGTACATTTTGTATACACGTTCGTACAAGCGTATGAGCGTCACGAAATAAAGTAATATTTTGTCTTTTGACGCGCATCTCGCAGAGCGAAATTGAATAAACAATATATTACGATTAAATCAAGCTCTCGTATCGCGACCTTAAGCCACGTTATTTAAATGCGAATTTATCAAAAACCCTGCCGCTGAGTTGCTCTACATGGTTATTTCATCTCTTCAAATGTCAATCGTCATTACGGTAATTGTGAAACGTAAAGACATTTTAAGAGTTTATTTTCAATAAGAAACCGCGCAAGATTGACGTTTAGCATATTTGCCCCAGCGTTTGTGACAAATATAACAAACGTTTCTTCTTTCTCGCTCATTTTGCGCGCTTATCTCATTAATACTCATCAATGACTACTGCCCAACTTATGTAACGTTTATCGATATTTATTGACTTTCACGCCGTTATCGACCGTTTAAATCGATTTTTTATAATTAGACAATCAGCGGAGAATTTGTGCGATTCTGTAACTCTCGACGATATTCAGCTAATACTTTTCACATCGGCCGTCGTTCTCGGCAACCGCGCTGTCAATTAAACGTAATTTATTCCGAAATACACCACGCTTCTCGGCTTTCCTCTACAAATCAGTGATTTTTTTGACCTATTAAGCCGAGCCGAGGATTTAGCCGAGATTTTCTACGTGTAACGTTTTTTTTTCTTTCATCTCCATCCTTGTCGGTGTCCGAATGGAAACGAAGGTAAGATACGTTCTTTTTCGAGCCGCTCGGCGGCATAGAATCATCGGTTTTGTCGACCTCTCTGTTCGCATCGATCAAATTAAATCGTCAAATTGGGTGTTATCTTGTGTCCTTGGAAGTTCTTCAAGATGTAATATTGCAGAAATTATTAGCTATATTTTTTTGCTCGTCGAAATACTTTGTATTGAGATTTGTAAACGGCGCCATGAATTTTTTTCAGGGTTGAAGTCGCGTCAAATTCTTTAAAAAAATGGATGCTGAATTTTGATTTTTTTTTGGAAATATTACATCACTGCGATTGCATCAATCACCTCAATGTATAATTTTCTCATAGCTCGATCATCTAAACTATCAAAAAAAAATATATATAAAAAAAATAGGAGGCAGCCGACGATAGATAAGAAGCATGAGTGGATCTGGAGGAGGGAACGGGGCGGAAGTGTCCCAGTCAATGATGAAAAATTTGAAAATCCCTCCCGCCACCGATGTTTCAAAAAAAGTCCAAAGATTTTAACCCAAGCAGTGTTACCAGGTAAGGTAATTTTTGAAATTATCTATTTTGCGCTGGTAATTTGGATTACCTGTAAATTACGGGTAATTACTGGAAATTACAGGTAATGAATTACGAGTAATTACGAGAATTTTTTTGGTAAATTACGGGTAATTACGGGTAATTACGGGTGATTACTGGTAAATTACAGGTAATTACAGACCAATTATGGGTAATTACCGGTAAATTACAGGTAATTACTGGTAAATTACAGGTTATTACGAGTAAATTACAAGTAAATCGCAGGTAATTACAAGTAAATCACAGGTAAATATGGGTTATTACTGGTAAATTACAGGTAATTACGGGTAAATTACAGATAATTACAAGTAATTTACCGTAAATACCGTGTGTGGTGATTTGATGATTTTTTTTAAGATTTTCAAACATACTACTGGAGATTTTTTTCTGTTTTCTTCCTGGCAAAACTGAACCTAAACTATCATGTCATGATTCAGTGTAATCTTGCTAAACTTTAAAAATTAACAACTTCGGATTTAATTATTTTTTTACAATTCTAACAATCTAATTCCTTTAATAAAATAATTCTTTCAAGCCAAGTATAAATTTCCTTTAAATTCAGCCATGATTCAGGAGTCTTTCGCGAAACAAAGTATCCTTTATTCTTCCTTCCCCTCCACCTAATAAATCGAGGATGAAGTTGATGCTTCTCTTGTTGGATCGATTGTACTCATGAAATCCTATTATGCTGAAAATGCCTGAAAATATGATTTTGCAAAAATTTTAGAATAAAATAAAAAGCTCGACTTGATATTTGCAATTTTGCAGTAAAATGTACCGGAATTTGTGAATACCGTAATCACGAGATATTTTCAATGGCTGGAGAAATTGTTAAAAAATAGCGACGAAAAATGAAAGTTCAATGAAATCGGTGAATTTTGAAGATTGGCTCACTAAAATGAACTTGAGATAAAAGCTCGTAAAATTCATGTTTCTAATCCACAAGTACCATAGATCTGTGATCTATAAAACTCGCGCACATCATCCAGCGGGAGAGGCTGAAGGCTGGAAAAAAAATCCATTCCCACACAGCTAATATCAAATCGCTTGAATCTCACCAAGACGACGTACAAAGTTATACGAGTAGCACCATTGAGGAATACGCGATGGCAAATATTTACTTTACCATCGTAAAATTTCTCGTGTCTTTAACAATGGCTGCTGGAGTACTCTCGCGGTCACTTTTACTTTTATTAATCCGGCGGCGGCGGCTCAGTTGTGCAAAAAAATTACACCTTTGACGAAAATGACCGAATGTATGTATTACAAAACGCGTTCTTTTGAACAACGGTACCGGCGATTGGCGCAATAATAAATTTAATAAATCCCGCCCTCGACGATACTGTTTAAATTACACGGTCGGAGAAAGTTATCTAGAAATGAATATATTATAAAGGTATATGCGATATGAAGAGTAAACCAGTTGGTAAATTTAACCAAGTCCCACTTCTGCGAAAAAGAATTATTGTATTCTGGTTCGGCGAGCTAAAGCACACCGCGTAAGGATAAATCACAAGAGGCCGACCCCATCAAAGGCACATTCAATTAAGCAAACATTCGGCGATATAATTAGCGAATAAAAACAAAGCCTTTATAATTAAATCCGCGTTAAAAACATACCCTAAGGGATGGCTCGCGTTACACCCGTTGCCGCGGAGATGGTAACAATGGTAAAAATAATATAGTGATGTCAGAACACCTGGTTTGGTATCTTTGCCTCGAAGCCACAAGTATCTACATTAATTACGTAATCCGCGGAGACTATTTTTTACTTTTAATCGCATCTCTCGCTTTTACAGTGTTTATTTCCTTGTGTTTTACCGTGTTTCGGAACCTTGAATATGAAACACATTCATCTTACTTATCATGCATAATCTTATTCCTCTATTCTATTTCTCAATTATACGTGTTTGTAATATACGTTTCCATGTTTTTAATATTCTCCGCAACGTTTTCTTTTTTTTTGTTCATAAACCGAAAACAAGACACCGGTGAGGTTTAAAATACATGTCACACTTTTCTAGGGTAAATAGGTGCGCGCTTTTCTGGTGCTTATCACTTTGTTATACCGCGCGTTTTTCTTATATAATTTATGCGCATTGATTATATCTTATTTTTTCACTTTTTACATAATTATTAATTCGATAAAGATCCGTTGTTATAATCGATACACCTTCGTGTCGCTTTTAGTCGTACCTACGCTGTAGCCTAGGTGTATTTCCATCACCACAGAGATTCTCTCTTAAACAATTCGATACTATGTTGATACCAACGACATTTCTGAATTGATAACTCGACCGGCCTTCCTAATACATCATAATGTCGTATTTTAATGAAGACGCGTGCCATTATATTATAGTGAATCATCGACTAAACCCATTCAACGTGATGCCAAAGCAATAGCATCATTTCCATTTTATCCATATGTCCAACGTATTTGTAAATCTTAATATCATTTCTAAGAAAAGAACACTCGATATAAGCTTGGTTTACGAGTAGAGTCGGATTTCGGATGTAAAAGCATTATATTGAGGTATTTTTTGCCATGTGTTCATTCATGGTGTAGGAATGAGGGGAGGAAGATATCTGATTCATAGCGGGGAGGCTGACATGCGAGGTAAGAGGTATTAAGTAGATTGAATTTTTATATGTGAATTTTTTTGGCATGAGTAACAACAGGAATTCGGAATTGGATTTTTGTGAGGTTCGAGAAAACGAAGGAGGTGAACTGAATTTTTGATACTTCGGCTGGATTGCACTTGATTTCGCTATAGATAATTCAAGGGTATAGAATTGGACTTGAAATTTCAGGAAAATCAGAACGAGGGGAAGGAGGAGGGAAATTTTATAATTTATTTTCTTATTATATGTATGTATCTTTAATTAAAATAAGCTAGACGTTTGGTTATCACGTAGCTGGAGTGTCATGTTTTCAAGTGATCCATGTTTCCATAATGTCACGTCACGTTGTCGCGTTTTAATTCATGTCTCGAGTATTTGAAAAGTCGTGTAACTTCTTCACGCTAAAACTGTCACGTTTTCTTCACATCCTGTCGCGTCATGTCGCGTTTCTTCACGTCACATTTTGGTTACTTCAAGGCGATGTCACGCGTCGATGACTCACGTCACGTTTTACCGTTACGCGCGAAATCACGTCACGTTTTCAAAGCGCGTCTCGTTTGCCGTCACATGCGGAGTCGTGTCACGTGTCACGTTTTCCACGTCGCGTTTTAGTTACCTTCGCGTGATGTCACGTTGATGCCTCACGTCGCGTTTCGCATTCACGTTTACAAATCACGTCGCGTTTGCCGTCATGCGTGGAGTCACGTCACGTCACACCTTCTTTGCTACGCGTTTACATTACGTCACGTTTGTTGTCACGTTTTCAAGCGTCACGTTTCAATGGACGTCACGTCAAGCGTTATCTTTACCTAACAACAAAAACTAACATACAAGATTGTGTAGACAGATGAAGCCATTTTGTGGGAAATGGATAAATTCGCAATTTTCAAGCCATTTTTGGCAAAGTAAATAAATTTTTTGATTTTTAATCCAAAAACAATGTTTACGCTTCTTTTTTATTCATTGCCGAAAAATAGAAAAAATGTAGCCACGTCTTCGGTGTCTTTCTCGCAATACTTTTTGGAGAATTTTTAGAATTCTTCGCAACCTGTAATTAAATTGTAATTACGCGAAAATTTAATAATTCAAGCTTACATCCTTTCGAAGTGGCTCCTTCACTTTTAATTCGCAACACTCCAAACTCTTCTACGGATTTTAAAACTTACAAAATCTCTTCACCAACGCAACTCCGCTTCAACGTGAAAATCCCACAAAAGAACGTTGAATTTGATAATACGGAAAATTTCCAAGGTCAGCATACGTAATGGGTACTCAAGCTGGCTTGTCAAAATGTCAAACGATTATGCGCCGAGTTTGAAACGCGGTTGAAATTTTGACACGAGGCAATTTTTCTAAACCGTTTGAAAACCTTGAACGCGTAAAGATGAATTTGCAACGGACAAGGCACAATTCTGTAATAATTAATCGCCTGGTTAGAAGTCAAAAGGGGGAAAAAATTCGCGATCTATGGAGTCAATTAACAGTTCTATATAAAATTCTGCTATAAAAATTATCGTCCGCGGAACCGGTTTGAGTGCGACGGAAGGTAACATTAAATAAATTAAATTATCACGTGGTTATGTCTCAGCAGTGACATAGTAATGGGCTAAAAGTTAACGAGTTGGCTGGAAAAAATAGGCGATTTGAACGTATAGGAGAATTTCTGGATAGTAGCATTGATAATACTGGACATAGACTTGGCCGCGTATACATCCGTATGTGGCAGCGCGGGAGTTGTATGAAGAATTGTCATTTCCGACTTAACAACTGTACGAACCGGTTTTCATAGTCTAGATTGTATACCCATAGCTATATAATGTAACGTGTTCAAAAAAACTATGATTTAATGTACCAAGGTTTCCCTTTTCTACTCAACGTGCCGCATACAACCCAATTATTCTTTTTTTCTACTCTTCATCGGTCGTAGGTTTCCTTCTCTGTGCGTAGCTCTTGAAATAATAATATCTCGATACAACGAGTAACCTTAGGAGGGGTATTTTCCAAGATGGAAAATTTCAACCGAGCTACCAATACTAAAGAGGATAGTAAAATTAACGAAGCGTGAAAAAATAGGCGTATTTATAAAATGGCGACGTAATACGCAAAGATACACGAGCATTTTACAATACTCTGTCGAGGATTCCTCAAAGTGGAATAATTTCAAAAACGTGTCTCAAATCACCTTTTTGACTCACGGACGTGCGCTATCTTCAAATCTCGTCATCCGCTTTCGATAACATCGACATAATCAAAGTTTCAAAACCGGTCCGAACTTTCGTTTTCATTCGAATATCCGTGCTCGCGAAATTTTTAAAATCGAAAAAAAACCAAGTCGTGTTCGCAGCGTTCGCATTCTCCACAAACACGACCAACTGTTCAGAAGCACATTCCACCGGTTCGGGCTATTAATCATGTACCACATGAGCGAGCTATGCGATACGATGTTACCGAGAAACTTCCTCGTAGCCTTTAGCTTTTCATGTAATATGACTTTTTCTATGAGCTGTTCGAATACAACGACAATGTATCTTGGACCACGACAGCATCAAATTATGGAACCAGAACACGTCAACTGGGTACGTGAAACATGCGTCTTTTTATATAACAATGAATCGTACGTTTCGCTTTGAGAAATTCGTCGCCGAAAAAATGGTACATAGCGGAGGATGATTTGGTCGATGTGAGATAACATCGAGTTGCTCTTTCGATGGTTGCTTTTTCCCACAGAAGAGGTTTTGCCGGTGAACGTGGATGTTGAATTTTTCGAGGGAATTGAAATTTTGTGGATTTTTTTTTCAATTTATGCCGTATTTTTTATGATTTTTTCAAGGGTAATAGGCGAGATAGGTCTCGAATGATCTAAATGATTCGTTATTGTATCATCTTGCCGAAGAATCAATCTATCAGCTAATTAAGTATTTAAATGAATTTTGGAGTTTTAGAAAGAGAACGCTAGAAAACCATCGTTATCAAATTTTCACCTAATTTTACAATTTTAGGCGAATTTTTAAGCGTGTAAAAACAAGTATTTTTGGAAAATTTACAGCTCGTTGAACGATAGGTATTTAAATTTATTCAAGGTAAAGTCGCCACGAGGGGTGAAGGGGGCTGACCTTCACCCTGCTTTCTTGCAAGATCTCGGATATAAACAATTTACCCTTATTTCGTTCAGTTAATACCTAGTTCAAGTATTATGCAGATATTGAGGAGAGGAGAGGGAGAACAGAATATTTTTACATTATTGATACAATGTTGAAAAGAGGAAAAAATTCTGAAAAATTCTAAATTTACAAAAAATTGAGTTTCTGGCTTAATTTTAAAGTAATTTGAATGCAAAATTGCAAAACAAGAAAAAATCTGAAAATCAGTGAGAAGAAATGAGCTTTACAACCTTAAAAATGGTCAAAATGTAATTGTTTTTATATCAAAAAATAGGAAATTTAATTTTCTTTAAATTATAAAAGATAAAAAATTTTCTAAAGTACTCTCATTTTCAGGTAAAAATTTAAAAACTACAATGTGCCCACATATTACAATTCAAGTATCCCATTTTCAAGTATTTCGTCACAACGCCACCAGATATCAGCCATTTTGAATTTCGTTGTCAATTTTCAAGTTCATCTTTGGTTCCCAACTCTTGCTAGAGATTTTCTCCAATTTCCTTCAACTCAGACTTCTTATAATGAGAGAAAACATGAAATTCAAATTGGAATCCAGTAATTCTGCAGCCTTCATAAAGATCCATTTGATCACAATATAAAGATAATCTCAATGTGATCGTTGATGAAGTTACTAAATTCCATTGCCCAAGTCTCTGGCTTTCGGTCGGTGTACTTTTGTGGGGAAAATTAAATAGGTACTTATATCATGTTTATTTCGCCATTTTATGTTTTCTCTTTTCTTTGTACGTTCCAAGATTGAATCATACGAGAAGTTCGCACTTTTATTCTGCAAATAGCGGAATCTCCTGGAGAAATTCTTTTCGCTTTGAAGGTTTCCGATAATGAACGCCTGGACTTCAATTCGGTTAGTGAATCCATCAACGTTCTTCAAATGTAAATAATAAGATCATTAATCAACTCAAATTAGGGTCTTTCGGTTCCTCTATTTTTGATGTTTTGTGCATTCTGTCGTTGAGAACAAAAAGTACTAAAGTTGAAAAAAGTAATTTCATAAGTAAATAAATAATTTCACACGATGGAGGTCACTACCCTTCAGGATATTATCAGAGAAAAAATAAGAAAATAATTTTAAATAGGACATAATTTTAGAAATTTAATGTCTAGAAAAAAAATCTTAGAATTTTAGTAAAATAGAAAAAATAAATAAAATAGAAACGAGACAGTAATGAACCTACTCTGCGCTATTTTTGCTTCAATTTTTATCAGATTCGGATGCAGGATTAATTCAGATATCTAGCTTCCCTCAGCTCTTCGCCGGTCTCCCATATTGACTTATTAAGATCACTCGCGAATACACTCAAGAGAAACATTAAAAACATGCATTTGCGTATCTGACAAAGACGTTTGTTTTGACTCGCTCGTTATAATGAAGTCATCTCGGTTAACGCCACCATATACGCGTATAATAAACCGGATAACATCGATCCATTCTTCTCATTTCGCATTGATTGCAAATTGAATACACACGGTGGAATTAAGCGCATATGCGTTCTTCGCATCCAGATGCATAACGCGGCCACGAAGCGCGACCCGACGCCTCAGACACGTGGATATACGAGAATTTAATTACAAGGCGATTTGCCCTAAAGTGCGACTAGATTAATCTCTTAAAATACGCTTGATTCGCGCCGCCATATTACGATTCACGTGATAACTCTATTAAGATTTATTACAAATTATATAATAAATGTCAAATTTTCAAATAAAGACGTCAGTGCACGCGTGGGATATACATTTTAGCGCGGAATTGTTCAAAAGCCAAGGCGGCGGGATGATTTAAGGAAAAAAACTGGTTTACTTTTGCCCACTTATAATACAAATTAAAATCGAACAAGTTGATACGCAAACTCGATAATATTTATGAAGTTAATAAAATTAAAAACCAGTTAGTCGTTGATGGTTGCTAAAATATGACAAAATCTCCCAATAAACGTCTATTCCGACGATATTCGCTATAATGGGACATTTTTATGGTACCGCGTTTGTTTTACAATTTCATTTTATTTAATTGAATACCATCGCGAGGTACTTTTCGATGTATACGCGAATTGTACTTTACGGAACATTAATCATTCTGTAATTTCGTCCTTTCAGATGACGCGTTATCTAAATGACGAAGCGTTTTATTGGTCTACCACAATGTACCTAACCTGTTCGCTTCGTCGAGATTTTTCTTATTCAAATTGTTCAATGGGAAATTAATGGGTTTTCGGCGTTTTATACCGAATTCTCGCCGTGATCTTGGTAGTTGTGCGCGGTAGTCATTAATTAAATATTTCTCCTCGTATGGGCAACACTGCATCTACACTTGTGATTTTTCAACACTGAACCCAAGTACAAAGTCCGTCGGTAAGAAATTTCCAGCGTAAATTGATTGTATATATTTTGAAGGTTATTAAAAAGGGAAGTGCTGAGTATGATATTTTATTAGGTTTTATTTATAAGGGGCACATTTGGGGCACAAGCAAAATAGAGAATGATGTTCCAATATTTCAAGCTACTTGTAATCCAAGGTAAAAGCGAAGTTAATTGTTCTTTATTGTTGAGGTTTCAACTCTTTTTTCTTGAAATTTTTCAAGTAATGAGGCCACAAAACACGATTTAAGGGTTGAGGTCCATTCTCTACTAGTTTTGGGCTTTTTTTACACTCGCGCATTCACCTGAAGTCTACACCTTCGCACACACTCTCTCTCTCTCACTCACGCACATGCTCTCACTACTCCATCTCTCACCAAGACTCCAGGCCGTTGCTGGTTATCAAAGGCTTGTCAATTTTGGGGGAGGCAACTGTACACTGTACCGTCGTTTCCCTTTTTTCCAAAATTTTTCAAGTGTTTATTTCTTATTGGGACTGGGAAAACACCAGAGATTTTTTTCCTAGTCTCAATGAGGGAAGGGGGAGATATTTTCCCTACAGTTCTATTTAAATTATGTAAGATAGATATCTTGATAAACTAAGACATTTCAATATAATTTAGATAGTTTAAGATATGTACAGATTAAAACAAACATCTCATCCCCTCTTCTCCTTTCAAAAGGTTAATTTTTGACATTTTCACGTGGCACACAAAATCGAAAATCGTCACGAAAAAGCGTTACAAAAAAGCGTCATGCGGTTGTCATGGTAACCAGTGGCGTAGCCAAGGGGGGGCAAAAAGGGCAATTGCCCCCCCAATGGTCTTTTATTGTTTGTTTCGACGTATCGTAGTTTGTTTATAAATTAAAGGAATAGGTAAATAAATCGTTTGCAATTTCTGATTTCCCACTAATTAAAAAAAATGTTGACTACCTGGACTCGTTTTGCCCCCCCTTGCCAAAATCCTGGCTACGCCACTGATGGTAACCGTTGCCATGGAGAAGTGTCATGCTCATGAGACATGATCTTAATATTTTCATGTCATGATAACATGTCATAGATGACAGGTCATTGTTATGGTGACATATCGTGATCATGAGAGTGACATATGCGATGTCACAGTCCGCTGTCATGACGACATGTCATGCTCATGAATGGTTTTGATATTTTCATGTCATCATAACAATTTGAAGACGACAGGACATATTATGGTGACATATCATGGTCATGAGTGACACACTATACAATAACAAGTCATCATCATACTGACATGCTATGGTTACGATTGACATGTGATATGCAATGACTTGTTATGATGATGGTCATTGGAATGGTCAAGTGTCTGGGTGTGAGTGACATATGATCACGTCTTGGTGATATTTTGAATGACATGTCATGGTGACTTGAATAATAACACATTACAGTAATATGTTATGATTATGACGTCATGATGATAATATGTCACTACATGTCAGGTGATTACTTTTCCATCTCAAAATGACTTATGCGTCATACATTCATGTTCAACGAAAATATAATTATTTCATGTCATCATACCATGTCATGGATGACAATCATTGTGATTATGTCATGGTTGCATGTAACGTGACATGATATGATGACAAGTCATTGTTATGGTGACGTGACATGGTTGCAAGTGGCATGTAACATTAAATGACGTTTCCTGGTGAATATAATTGTCGTGGAGTGACATGAAAATGTCACACTGTGTTGCAAACTTGTACGCTAGACGATACTTTATGATACATAACGAATATTTAACCTCAGACCAACCATTGAATCACAAAAATTTTCAGTAGAATTTTTACGCCAACTTGGCACGTATTTTATGCAGTCGTTAATTACATAGCCAAAGCCAAGGACCCTAATGCAAAAAAAAAAATCAAGAAAACATGCATCAAAACTCGAAATTACTTTTAAATTGATATCGCTTATGAGATAACTGGCCAAAAAAAATACCTATGACCTTTGATAGCGTTTATGGTCATCGTCTCCATTTAAATAAAATAATTCACTTTATACTCTCGAGTAATTTGTAATACTATTTAAGTACATCGAGTTAAATATACAGCTACCGGGTGTCATTGAAATAAACGCGCATCGCTTCCTTAATTTCGGTATTTTACTGTCTTGAGAAAAAAGAAATCAAATGGTATGAGACGTCAAGAAAGCAAGATTTTTAAAAATGAGTAAAAAATTTGAAAAATGTCATCAAGTTTTAAGGTTCCCTGGCTTACTGACGATTGAATCGCATCTCGGTTACATGTAAAAACCGCATCCGTCTCATTAAACACATCATTAAAGAGCAAGTTGAACGATAAATTAGCCTTAAATAGTTATACACGTGTGGTAAAAATCGTATTTGTCTTTTTGTTGCGAGGTTTGTTTACACAATGTAGATTAACCAATAAGAATGATAAATGCTCGATAAAGTCAACATTGGGAGAAAAAAACCAGTCTGTGGTTCTAAACACGATAATTATATCAAATTTAATGGCCGGTGACTTTTCGGGTATAAATTATGTATCATTTCGAGGAGGCGTGGAGACTTGAAATTAATTTCAAACGCAAGGTGTTTTTTTTTCTTTCGGTGAAACGTCGCGAGAAAATTATAACGTTTTCGCGCTTTTTACTAAAACCAACGACGAATCATATTGGCGCAAACACCTGTGGGATTTATTAAAAATTTGGAATAAATCCAAAAATATTTCGGGTTCACAAAGACGCCCTATGCAGCGATTATTTATCGCGTTAGACACCGGTTTAATGGTTGTAAAACAACGTGAGGTCGAAGGATTTGTGAAATGAAAATGTTAATGAAAATTGATTTTTTTCGACTGGTTTCGTGCTAACGAACGCGTTGACGTTTTAAGAAACAATTCGATAAGGTGAGACTTTCTATAGACGAAAGGGGCTCCGAACCTTCGATTGAAACGTCTTTCTAATGTCGTTTACAGGACAACTTGACAGTACGGGATTTCGTAAAAAGGCGACGCGACTTGAAAATTTTTCCGTTAATGGTTTAAAATGAAGTCATTACGTGGTCTTATCGCACCAAATGCACGTCAAAGGTGTTCAATCGAGTGCACGTTGAAATTGAGAACATCTGTAAAGCCTGGCGTGTTTGCTCATTCCATTGACATCATTTCACCGTCGCGGGTATCGAGAAAATCGACGCAATTTATGGCCACTTTCGCGCCTCTCCTCCTCTCCGGCGCTGTCTGTTTAAATCGAAACGGAAGTGTCATCCTGGTGAAGGCGTATATCAATGTGCTTGACTAATCTCGAGAATTACCGTTTGAAAGTGCACTCGGTGATTTTGTATGCTAAAGGTCATCTCGAAATGTCCACGTATCCGATGCAAATAAGTGATCTAAGTGTTTCTCGCCAATGCTTTGATATTTTTAAACACCAAGTAAGTGATTCGAAGTGTGGGTGGAATAAAGAACTCCTGGAGGAATGATCGTACAAATGATCGTTGAAATTTGCACACTTCAACGAGCTACGGTTACTATCGGGAAATAATGTACATAACAATGCGCCAAGCCATGGAATGATCTCATCTTTACCTATCAGATATAAACTATATCAGTAAATTGACGTAATCGATTGCGAAGAGAAGGAGAGTCAAGAGGAGAGTATTTATCTGCAAGTAATTCTTTCCAGCTGGACCAAGTATTGGTTTCATCGATAGGAGTACAGAACGCATCTAAACCACGGCTGGTCAATGGTATTTTCAAATAATCATCTTCCATGGATAAAGAATTGATTTTTTGGATATTTAAATTATTCTCACAATAAATACGTAATTTCATTATAATTTAAAAAATTTTCATAATTTTTTATTTAGAATTTTTTTAAATTATTCCATTAATATAATAAAAAATTTCAATTTTTTCGGAACTCGGGCTTTGATTTTAAGAATCGGGCCTCAGCTTCAAAAATGAGCTCGAGATGATTAGTTTTCGTGTCCGCTGTTCGGTGCTTTGTAAAAAATGATAGAGGCTTTTGGGGCTTTTATTCGATATCACATTATTAAAACGAAATAAAAAAAAATTGAAGCTCTGAAAAATCCTAGAAATATTTGTAATTTTAATTTAGTTGTTGAGAATCCACGATTTAAAAATTTTTTAAAAAGATGTTGGATTATTCTCGCAGAAAATTTGTCAAGAAATGATTCTGATACCTTGATTTTGATATTTTGATTTTGATATTTTGATTCTGATATTTTGATTTCGATACCACGATTTCGACATTTCGATATTGATATTTCGACCTTGACACCTCAATTTTGATTTTGATACTTCGATTTTGACATTTCGACGTTGATATTTCGATCTTGACACCTCAATTTTGATTTTGATACTTCGATTCTGATATCTCGATTTTGATATTTCAATATTTTAATTTCAATACCTTGATTTTGACATTTCAACCTCGATGTTTCGACCTTGACACCTCAATTTTGATTTTGATACTTCGATTTTGACATTTCAATTTCGATATTTTGACTTTGATATCTTGATTTTTGGTATTTCAATTCTGATATTTCAATTTCGATACATCGATTTCAATATCTTAATTTTGAGACTTCAATTCTGATATCTCGATTTTGATATTTCGATTCTGATATTTTAGCTTTGATACTTCGGTTTCGACATTTCGATGTTGATACTTCGACTTTGACATCGCATTTCCGATTTTGACACTTCGAGGTTATTATTACGGTTTCAACATTTTAATTTCATCATTCTGATTTCGATATTTTGATTTTATCTTTATTTTGACGTTTTAATTTTGATGTTTCAAATTGAAAATTTCAACTCCGATGTTTTTTAATTTCTGTAATTTAAAATTGAAATCGTTCGTTTCATTTATTGCTAAGTAACATTACCTTGATGATATATTATAATGATTGAGATTATAACTCAGCCAGGGGTTTTAAAACTAGCGTCATTGTTTAAATGAATTAATTAAAAATCAGTTATTTTTTCAAATAAGGTATTTTTTGACCGAAGAATAATTTCCTTCGACGATTCGTCAAGTAAAAATACATTATCCTCGACTTTTCTTCAACAATAAATCTTTCCTTTTACTTGACTCGTTCAAACTTCAATCACTAAATTCCATTACCTTTTAGAAATCACCTCAATCACGACCTCCGCAACCATCGATAACGGTTCGTTGGCGAAAATTCAGCGCAAACCTCAAAACAATCGAATCCGCAACACAAGATGCGCAAATGAGAAAACCTCGATCGAAATTCAATTACACTTGGTCCATAAAATGAACCTAGATAGCGAAAAGAAATTAACGTAAAGGGTAAAAAAAAACTCGTTTCTTGTCCACTACACAGCGTAACCTACGCCATAGAAATTCGTCTTTGATTTACGCCTACTCGAGGTATATTTCAATTATTTCATCTACGTGGACTGGTTCAAAATATAATTCCGACGTTTCGACGACGGGACAAAAAGGTAAAAAATCCCAACGATGCGACGCCTTCTACGAAAAAGCTCTTCGGCGCTAATTATTAATGCAGATCATGCGCGACTAGTTGGCTAATTTGATTGGCTAAATTAATTCATTTTTAATAGACGTCAACTGCACGGTATTAATTATCGGAACGCTTTAATTAGGAATTATTTTAATTAATTTCCAGATTAGGCTCTATGTAATCACGCGTTTATAAGAAATTTCACACAAGACGCGCATCGAAGATGCCTACCGAAGCAACAGCTTCATCACAAAGGTATACGAATTTCCTTCACGAATTAATTACAGCCGCGAGGTATTGAAAATGGAGATACTTAAACGCAAAATTACATAGAATTACGACCGAGTTTTTTTCCCCCGCCAAAACGACATTTATCTACACGAGGAAACATGGAGAAAATCACCAGACGCAGGGAGGAAAAAAATTGTGAAATGTTTCGCATTAAAATGAGCATAGTTTGACGGCGGTAATCATCGAGGCGGGTATTGTTCGAGGGAGTTAGGCCTATCCGCCAACAACAAATTATCCTGTACGAGTGCAATGATCATTTAAATGAGGTGATATTGCGCAATTAGACGTCGTCCGCAGGCCAAGAAAACAGTACTTGCGAGCTTTTGTTGCATGCGATTTCGCATGTTTCCGCGCATTTATTGGCCGTGTACATCGTCCCTGGGCAACGAAAAGTAACGTAGAAAAAATACCATTCGAGTTTATGGTATATACGCGCCGCGTATTCATTATAATTATTCTTTTTTTTGCCGTCCTCTCGACGAACGATAATTAAGTGATATTTTACAATACGCGGTCGAGTTTGCAAGTGCAGTGCGCTATTATGCTATCTCCTACGTCGATTATCGGCCTAGTACTTGGACGTTTGAGCTTGACGTTTGATGAGGTTACCGTTAAGTTGAAATTACGTGTTCGAGTGGAAACGGTACCAGGATGCGCGGCCTTTCTCATGGAACCTTATGGTAACCAATGACAAATTCAAGATGGTGTCTGTGCGCAGATAACATGGGCGCAAGTTACGAAATTTATTTTCAGCGATGACGAGGAGTTTTCCACCTCATTTTAATCCCCTCTTCAGAACCGTATTTCCTTATTCACAAATTTACTTGAAATTTAGCTCTCAAAATCTACGTCTAATAATGAAAGTTCCCCGGAGAAAGGGAAGGATGGAATTTCGACCCGAGATTTTTTGAAAGGACTCGAAAATTTCCAAGTCATTTAATTATTTCAATTTCAATTTCGATATTTTAAATCTAATGCTTCAGTTTTGATGTTTCAATTACGATATTTCGATTTTGATATTTCAATATTGAACATTCAAATTCAATACTTCATTTTCAACAGTTCTGTTTTTATATTTTGATTTTGATATCTTCAGTTCGACATTTCGATGTTGATATTTCGGTCTTGTCACCTCAATTTCAATATCTCAATTTTGATATTTCGATTTCGATGTTTTATTTTGTAATTTCGATTCTAATATATTATGATTTTGACATTCCAGTGTTAATATTTCGATCTCAACATCACAATTTTGATTTTGATGCTTCGATTTTGATACTTCGATTTCGATATTTTGATTTTGATATTTTGATATTTCAATTTCGATACTTCGATTTCAATATCTCAATTTTAAAATTTCAATTTCCATTTCGATATCCTAATTTTGATATTTCGATTTTAATATTTCAATCTTGATATTTCGATTACTATATTTCAATTTTGATGCTTCGATTTTGACACCTAAATTCTGATATCTCGATTTTGATATTTCAATTTCAAAACTTTGATTTCAATATCTCAATTTTGAAATTTCAATATCTTAATTTTTGATATCTCGATTTCGATATTTTGATTTTGATATTTAAATTTTGATACTTCGATTTCAATATTTCGATTTTGATATCTCAATTTCGATACATCGATTTCGATACTTGAATTTTGATATTTCGATTTCAATATTTTAATCTTGATATTTCGATTACTATATTTCAATTACTATATTTCAATTTTGATGCCTCGATTTTGACACCTCAATTCTAATACCTCAATTTTGACATTTCGATTTCGGTATTTTGATTTTGATATTTCAATTTCGATGTTTCGATTTATATATTTCAATTTTGACGTATCGATTTTGACACCTCGAACCTGATATTTCGATTTCGATATTTTGATCTTGATATTTCGATTCTGATATTTCAATTTCGATATTTTAGTTTCGATACTTCGAATTTGTCAGGTCAATTCTGATATCTCGATTTTGAAACTTCGATTTCAATATTTTGATTTCGATATCTCAATGATATTCGATTTTGACATTTCAGTGTTCTTATTTCGATCTTGACACCTCAATTTCAATTTTGATACTTCGATTTCGATATCTTGATTTTGACGTTTCAGTGTTCATATTTCGATCTTGACACCTCAATTTCAATTTTGATACTTCGATTTTGATATCTTGATTTTGATATTTCGACTTCGATACCTCAATTTCGATTTCGTTTCTTCGATTTCCATATCTAGTCTAGTTCTTGAGGAAATTAAAATCCTTATCGATTTCAACTCTACGATAAATCACTTTTAAAATCCATTCGCCATTTCAACTCGCAAATTCCATCTATGAAATCTCTGAATTCACGCATTTGGAAGCTACATCGAATCGAAAAACACGGCGGTTCCCCAAACACCTCGAATCACTTTTAAAACCCTCATTACACAGGTCGCATCTTCCGTATCATCTATCAAGTCTTTATAGCGTTCGCATACATGTTAAAACCACATCTCAGATGCGTTTAGATGAAAAAAAAAAAGGTCTGTCATTTCTTCTTGTCATCGTTATACGAGCAGCAATAAAATAATGAGAGAATTTCTACAACGAAACTCCCAGTAGCTACTGTACCCCATCAATATACCTTTTACGATCACACCTTTTTCCTCTCCTCTTAAACCTCTCACTAATCTTCGAAAAGTTGGGAATAAAATCTGGTATTTTTTACAAGCTAGAAAAAAATTCGTATTTCACTAAATAATCAAACGGTCGGCTGAAATAATTAAAATGCGTCGATAGATTTTATAATACGTTGTCGATGTGGTTTTTCTTTAATATTAATACGCTATTGTGTACGGTCTAGGTAAACGATTCTCACGGAGATTTTACCGCATTCGGTTTACAGAGAGGTAGTCGTGTGCCAAATAATTACTTATTGTTCGAAGGAGTCGATTCACACTTATAAATCCAAACAATATCTAACATCACGATTTACTTAATAGAGATCGTGACTGTTGTAAATATTAGCTAAAAACAATACTTTTATAATATAAAATTATATGAAGAATTACCTCTAAATGATATTTTTCTCTTCGTTTGTATAAAAAAAAAAAGAAGAAAAATTAACTAAAGCCTGGAATATTAATTATTTCGGATCGATTCTCGTGCCCTTTTAATCAACCTCACAAGGCACGTATTTTATTGATCTTTGTAATATTTGACATGAAAATCGTCGACTTGTTAAAGGATTATAAACGTGGAATATTTCCATTTCTCCTTTATCCTCCGGTTACGTTGACCACCGCGGTACAACACGAATCATATTTTTCTTGACGGCTTCGAAGTCATTTAAAATACATTATAGTTATCGTCCATAATCTACCAATTGCAGTTCAAAGCCGTAAGGTTATACGCGTTCATATGCGTCATCGGTACCATCTCGAGTTCTCTTACTTTAAACAAATTAACTAGAATGTTAATTTTTGATACGTTTTAGTTGATAAACCTACTAATTATGGTGGTTTTTTTTCTCTACTTGGAGAACTCCACGCCGCGTAACCTATAATTACGTGGAATTTCATTATACGACTTAGTATAACGTGATTTTTTTTATTTTTTTTCGAATTTTACCATAGCGACTGTTGCAAAATAACCCGATTGCTTAATTTTGATCGCCAATGTGAGGTTTCCCATCAAAAGTCCATGTCGGTTGATGGAAAATTATAAGAAAGGGGGCAGGGGGCGTTTTAAAGAGGCATCAGATCACTTCCCAAATGGATTTTCATGATAGTGGATAGAGATACAGAGTTTAATTTTTTGTGGAAGGGGGGGCGATTATTAAGAAAATCAGAGTAGATGAGTGTTTAGTTATGGTTCATCAAGTCATTCTTTTTATCAATGAATAAATTCCGTTTAAAATTATTGCAAAAAATTGGATTAATTTTGTTTTTATTTTGCTCGTAACATATTTCAAAATTTAACTCCAAACATAATTTTTATTTCAAATTTTTTTTTCACAAATCACCCCAAATATCACAGACACCCCAATCAAATTTTTTGCTACGTTTTCAATGATGATAAAATTTTGGTAAAAAATTGTTGATATAAAAAAAGTTACTTTTAAAATTTTCACTAATTTTTATTTCAACGAGGGTAAAATTGTAGTGAAATTTGAGGTGATACAAAAAAATAATTTAAACAAAAAATGTTCTTCGTTCAATTAGCCGTAACTTTCACTTCAAATTTTTTTTTCAAGTTGCCGCCAGACTCACAAAGACGCCCCAATATGAATCAACATTGTAAACACAAAAACAAACATTTTACTAGCATGTAACTCGCAAATTTGGCTCGGAAATGATTACGATGTCAGATAAATAGCAATTGGCTGGGAAAAATTCTAGTCTAGCATATTATTAGTACTTTTGCTGGTAAATTGCTAGCCAAATTGAACCAGCAAGTTTCCTAGAGTTTGTTGTCTCAGAATCATACCACTTTTATGCTGAAGTAGCATAATTTTCGAGAAAATAACTAGCATGAAGATAGCAAGGAGCATAATGCAAG
Organism: Maconellicoccus hirsutus; assembly: GCA_003261595.1. NCBI lineage: Eukaryota > Metazoa > Arthropoda > Insecta > Hemiptera > Pseudococcidae > Maconellicoccus > Maconellicoccus hirsutus. The sequence goes on from QBDW01001624.1 coordinate 52,397, forward strand.
CTTTTGTGAGCAGAAATGCTAGCAGAATTGTCAATTGGGTTCAACGAAACGTTATATTCGACAGATTAAAATTTTTAGGGGGAGGAAGGTGAGGGGGGATAAAGGATTACATGAAATTTTGGGTTTTTGCGGGTACTCTATGCAGCTGCAAAAAGTTTTCAAGGTGAGCCCTGTACTTGGTACACTGAAGATGGCTTATTTAAACTTTGAAAGCACGTATCTCAGGCAATTTTCGAGTTAGAAATCTGCGATTTGAAGCAATAAATTTTTCTCAAAATTTACTTTAAGAACCACTCTATAACTTTGGAAGTAGCATTGAAACAGCGGATTTCATTTTTTGAAAAACGCCAAAAACATATCCACGCGTGGTAAAAAAGTACAAAAAAAACACCAAATCATTCAATTCACCGTAAAAAGTTAATTTCGTCGTTTTACTTTGAAATTCAATCATTACGAGAAATCCAGTGATAAACTGAAGCGTGCTTGAGGAATTCCTCGCGTGCCATCCAAGGAATACTTCATTGTGATTAGGTGAATGTTCTACTAATCGGTTAAAACTAAACTACCCAGTTTCTTTTCTCAACTCGAGCCCTCGTGTAATCAGTAACACAACGAAATTTCAATTTCTATACTTTAATTATCCTTCTCTTCGGTTCGACTTCCAAATTCCACCATCATTTGTCACCGCCAACGAACCTTCCTCGACGAAAACGCTAGCACAACGATGACCTCTTCCACGATCAGACCCATCACCTCGCTGGTAATTCAATTCCACGCTAATTGATGCGCGTAAACTGGAATCGCGATAAGCTACCGATTCGATGTACCCTTGTCTCGCATCTACACGCTCTTAATTGACTCGACGTTGGCTAACACAATACGCCGAAACGAAAACAACTGATAAACCATGCAACGTCTAGAGGACCTAAATTACCATACAAATATTTCCATGTTGAAAAAAAAAATCACCGCGTGTACACAAACGAATATATCTAATTTGAATATTTTCGTTAATAGATCACTACAGCGTACACGGCGCATTTCAAATTCCGATATCTGGTTTATTATATGGAAACGAATTCAAATTACTGCGAGCTATATCGTTTTATATTGCACCTAAACACCCACACCGCTGCTGCATCTCTTCGTAGCTCATACGTCAGTGTTATGTAATAAAACTAGGTTGAATGTGGAAAAAAATCATGGCGTGGGAAAGAACACCCTATATCGACTTAGTCGTACTCCATCGTACAAATCTCCGCGACAAGTGCGACTTTTCCCCAAAGCCCACACTTTGATGGGTGCTAACAAAGCGTGAAATTTATAGCTTTTATCGACGACGTCGATCTGGAAAATAGGCGAAATGTGAAAAAAAAACCTTCCCAATTAACTCGGCGTCGCTGAAACGGTGAATTTATGAATGGCCAAGTAGCCAAGTTACCCCGATTACAGGTAAAGTGACATTATCAAGGTAATTGTATCACGTATATTGGACGAATATGTATACGCGTTAAACGACGCATACGGCATACCGCAACACGGTATATCACGGGACCGCATGAAGCTCATAGTAAACATGCTATTAGAAGGACCACCTACTTACCGTACACCATATATGTGCAACATAAAACATGTGACTTAGAGGCAACAGTTTATACCTAATACACGGTATATGTAGTATACGTCTAGGTAGTGTGCGTTCGGTACATGACGAAGAAGAAGCCACATAGCCACACATACCATTTAATAGTATTAATGTTTCTTTATAATTAATGTAAATGCGAAGTGAGAATTGCGAATTGTTCTTATTATAAGGGCGGAATATTTCCTTTTCAAATGTTTCGATACCGATCGCTTTGGCAGGTAGCCATTATCTTTTACCTTCTATCGTTTTTTAATACATTATGAGAAATACTGGTATCGGCGACAAGGTGTTCGATAAATCTCCTCGTAGCGTCAAGCTGTTTCATTCCACCGCGAATATGGTTCCGAACGCGAATTTTTTCGTCGTTTTGCACTTTCGATAAATTCTAAAAAAATTTGTCATACTTCCCGAATACGTTGAAAAATTTAATTTAGTGATTAAGACGTATCAAATAATATCGCAATAAAATTTCGGCAATTTTTTCTCCAAAAACATTACAGTTAATTCGGGAAACTCGATATTTCATCGATTAATGAATAATTTTCATTAATTAATAAAAAAAATAGTGATATAATTAGAGCGAGCCAAAATGTGCTCATATTTTAGGTTAAATATTCAATATTTTATTTGCATGTTCGCGAAGTGAAATATTTTACCATAATTTTCAAATATCCTGAAAATATTCAAAAATATTTGAATTGAAGAGGCGCTACTCAAAAATAATGATATCATTGATATTTTTTCAAAAATAGGTTCACTAACAATATAAATGGTCGAAAAAAATTACATTTTTACATGAAAATTCGTTCAAAAAAAACAAATATTAGTTTACAATATTAGACTTCATTAGGGATTTTTTTGCCAGTAAAAATGAGTGTTGCTATGCGCAAAATCCAAAAACTCCCGAAGTATTCGAAAAACAGTAAATTATTCAAAAATGCAAAAATATATATTTTTAGGCAAAATATCCGAAAATATTAAAAATTAAGCAGGGCTCATTTTAAAAAGAATTTTTCGAAACGAAAAGTGATTTCATTACCTTTAAAATTGGAACGGTATAAAAAAATATTCCAAAAAAATATTAGGATGTTAGCGAGGAAGAAGAGAGGAGGGAAAGGCGAGAGTTTCAACACCCAAACATCAGGCAAAAATTTTAAAAATGTAATGATACGCCTAAAATTTACATAATTTATATTATGATTTCAAAAATAATGAAAAATTTATACAATTGCTCATTTTCGCGCAAAATTTATAGCATCGTGAACCATTCCCTTTGCCTCCTGCCGCATTAAAAAAGGATAATTATGAATAATTTTTTGGTTTAAATTGAACCATTGAAAAAAAACTGCAAATCGCTGAATATAACGAGAAAAAGAAAAAAATAGTCACGAAATATTACAATTAGTTCATAATCGATCATGATGAATTTGGAAATGTTAATTTTAGAATGAAAAAAGATGTTTTTTAAGAAAACATCGTTCATTAGTTTAAAATTACTGAATAAAATTTTGGAAAAATATCGATCGATTTTTTTATGCATTGCTCAGA